>JADRCD010189786.1:10613-43557 GCA_019843815.1 Montemys delectorum
AAGAGAAGGAAATGTAGCATTAGAACACGCCTGGGATGAGAAAAAGAATTCTGAGGTCATCTGCCTAGCTGGGGACATGGTTGAGACCTCAGAATCAGCCAGTTTAACATGAAGTAGGGATTAAGAATCACGTTTATACTCTGTATACAGTTCTTGGATCTAAAAAGTGTTTTGTTATTGTTTTATTTTGTTGGTGAAATAGAGAGGGTCTTGCCCAGGAGCAGAGCATTTTTAAATCCAAGCTTTCTTGGTTTCTTTTGTTGGTTTTTATTTTTTTTTAAGATTTTCTTTTTAATTATGTGTATATGTATATGTTTGTGTGTAGGTATGGGTATGTAGGTGAAGGTGCCCATGGAGTACAGAAGAGGGCACTGGATGTTTTGGAGCTGGAGTTACAAATGGTTGTGAGCTATCTGTGTGGGTGCTGGGAGCACAGCTTTCGTCCTCTGCAGGAATAGAACATGCTCAAAAGCCCCGAGCTGTGTGTCCAGCCTATGTTCTTGGGTTTTAATGGGAGCCAGGCTCTCATCAAATTGTATATGTTGTGGGTCTCCCCTTCTAGTATTTATGTTGTTGTGATTTTTAATATGTTAGAAAAAAAACCCTCAGCTTAGAAATGATATAATTTATATAGATCATAATAGTAATTTGAACTAAAAGTCAATTTTTTTTTTTTCGAGACAGGGTTTCTCTGTGTAGTCCTGGCTGTCCTGGAACTCACTCTGTAGACCAGGCTGGTCTTGAACTCAGAAATCCGCCTGCCTCTGCCTCCCAAGTGCTGGGATTAAAGGTGTGTGCCACCACTGCCCGGCTAAAAGTCAATTTTTAAAGCACAAGTAAATCCTTTAAATGCATTTTACAGTTTTCCTTTTCCTATGAGTATTTTTATTCTACCGCAGCTTGCATATTGCACGATCCATTTTTTTCTCTCAAACCTTGGTACTGAACAGATCCTTTGGGCACAGAATTTTAATACAGATTTTGGAAGATAAAAAAATTTGAAGAACTCGCTGGTGTGTGTGTGTGTGTGTGTGTGTGTGTGTGTATGTGTATGTGTGTGCATGAGCATGTGTCATGTCCCTGTCATGTCTCTCCCAATCCCTGTCAAATCCTGGGCCTTAAACAGCTTGGGCATGTGCTCGACCCCTGGATTATATCTCCAGTTGAGGGACTGTTTTTTTAGAGTTATAGAGTAAGCTATTATGAGGCATAAGTGTTTTAAGTTTGCTTTAGAAGATTATCATCATCTACTTACCTACTTCCTTGCTCTGTGAAAATAACTGCACGCTGTAACTCTCTCTCACAGTTTAGCAGTTTCTTTGTTTTTTCTTTCTCAAGACTGTCTTTCTCTGTGTAGCCCTGGCTGTCCTGGTTGGCTTTGATCTATAGACCAGGATGGCCTTGAACTTGAGATCCACTAGCCTCTGCTGGGATTAAAGGGGTGTGCTGCTGCCACCACCACCACCACCACCTGGCTATAGTTTGACCTTTATTTAATGAAAATTAAGATGCAGCTCAATTTGTGCCTCTGTTATTTTGATGTGTTGCATGTATGTGATATAAAAACAGAGGATGTGAAAATAGAGAGACCTGGTAATTAGCAGTTGCTGTCTTTGAGAGTTCATTATCTTTTCACTCATTTGCTCTTTCTCATTGACAGTAATCTGGAGAGGGAACCATAGCAGGGTGAGTGGCAGTCTAATATTCCCTAAGATAAACGTAATGGGACTGGTTGACTTTGGGTTGTTGTTGAGACGAGGTTTCACTGTGTAGCTTTGGCTAGCCTGGAACTGCCTATGTAGACAAATTCTAACTCAGGTCTGCCTGTCTCTGTCTGTTTCTCAAGCACTGCGACTAAAGGTGTGCGTTGCCATGCTGCCTAGTTATTAGTTGCTTTTTTATGTGATGGGGTAATCAGCCATGTGGCTCCTCCTCCTCCATCTTCATTTTTTTTTTTTTTAAGATTTAAAAAAAAATTGTAATCATGTGTATGGTATGTTTGGAGGCCAGAATGAGGCAGGCATCCGGAGTTACAGGTAGTTGTGAATCCTGACATGGATTTTGAGAACTGAATTTGGGTCCTTCACAAGAGCAGTATTCACTCTTAACTTCCGAGACATCTTTTCAGCTCTGTAGTTTGTTTTGTTTTGTTTTATTTTGTTTTTTTCTTCAGCCCAGGCTAGGTTTGAACCCTCATCATTTTTCCTGCATCAAATTCTCTAGTGCTGGGATTATAGTCATTTACCACCACAGCTGTCATGCTAAAATTGTGGAGAGAATTCCAAGTGTGTTTTTTTGAGTAATATTGATGTTTTATGAATATAGTCTTCTTTGGTGCTAAGTCCTCAAGAATTAATGTAAAATCAATGAGTTATTACTTCATTGACTTTATTAATTCATTCATAGCTTTTAAGAAGATTGAAAAATAGATAAATACTAGACGCTCTAGAGACTGGGAGTTTTAACTAACCTGACATCATATTAATTCTATAGTGGTAATTATTTTGGATAAAAATTGTTTATTTTTCCTTTAAGTTTTAATACAGACCTTGGATGTCCAGTTTCTTATTACAACATTTTTTCCCCGTTTGGACTAACTTCAGATTTATTTGAAACAGTTTTATCTTTTTTGTTTGTTTTTATTTTTTGGGGGGGCTAGGGTCTCATGTATCCCAGGCTGGCCTCAAACATGCTAAGTAGCATATAGTCATAGCTAGTCTTCAACTCCTAATCCTCCTGCCTGTGCCTCCCAAGCACTACGATCCCAAGCATGCGCCTCCAGGCCTACCCTCAAGGGTTATCTTTGATATTTCCCTTATTTTTTTTTTTTTTTTTGTATTTACAGAAATGGATGATGAAGATTGTGAAAGGAGAAGGATGGAATGCTTAGATGAGATGTCCAACCTTGAGAAGCAGTTTACAGATCTGAAAGATCAGTGAGTATTATTAACTTCAGAAGGTCCTGGTCACTGAATCTCAGTGGCATCAGTTTCACTAGCACAAGAGCAATTGCATTTGCTCTTGTGTTTCTGCTGTGTTCCTTTTGTGTTTTATGGGAACTGGCTGATCTGGTCTGAAGGAGGCTTCTGTTATTGTTTACCCGCCAGAGACCTCATTAGCTCAACAGGGTTTTGAGGCAAGTGAGGTTTTGGGGGGTGAATGGAGATGACTTGTATGTGGATGCTGGTGATTCAAGTGTTTCCATTGCTGCATACTTGCTTCTGTCTGTGCTATTCATCCCCTTGTTAAGCAATTGGCTAAAGGTTTTCCCCTCTGGTACTAGAGTTGGAACCTAGAGCCTGTACCTGGTAAGAAAGCGCTCTGCCACTGAGCAATCCCTAGATTCTTCTTTGTACTTTTTCTTTTGAGACAGAGTCTTGCTAAGTTGCCCAAGCTGGCTAACCTTGAACTCACCTTGTAGCTCAGGCGCCTTGAGCTTGTGATCCTTCTACCCTAGCCTCCAGTGTATCTGGGTTTATAGCTCTGTGCCACTAGGTCCAGCTAAGATACTGTTTTTTAAATTTTGAGAATGAAAGTATTGTCCTCCAATTTCCTATCTGGTAATTTGATTTTATGTCTTAACATTGAACAGTATTCTCCTCTTTTACGTGTGCTACTTAATTTATTCCTTATAACAGCCCTGCTATGTTGGAAAGTAGTCTTACTTCCATTTTACTTGTAAAGAAACCGATGCTCAGAGAAGTTTATTCATTCCCACATTTTAGCAAAAAGTGGCAAATGAAGTCAGGCCTTTTGTTCTGGTGTTACATGTGCATTCCACTAAAGGCACTTTTCTCAGAAGGAATTGCCAATCAGCTTTTCCTTTTGAATACATTTTTAAAAGCTGTGTGTGTGTGTGTGTGTGTGTGTGTGTGTGTGTTTTGCATGCATGTATATATCTACATTACATACATGTGGAGGCCAAAAGAGGGCATTAGATTCCCTGGGATTGGAATTACACATACTGTGAGTTACCATGTGAGTGCTGGGCATCAAATTAAGATCAGCCAGTGCTCTTGATGGATGAGCAATCTCTATGATCTCTGCACTGGTTCCTGTCTCCAGGTTGAGACCTTGAGTTCCTGCCCTGACTTCTCTGGATGTTGTACTACAAGCTGTAAGATGAATGAAACCCCTTCCTCCCCAAGTTGCTTTTGGTCATGGTGTTTATCACAGTAGTAGAATTTCTGACCAAAATACCTCGAGATTGGATCTTACTATGTCTCAAAGTTAACATTCTACTGCCTCCACTTCTTGAGCTCTGGGATTGCGAGTGTCCACCAGCATGCTCATTGAAGGCTTCCAAGGTTTGAGAGGAGATAGAATAGACTTAGTAGAATTAGCAGGCAAGAAGGAGATTTGTTTTCCACATTAATTCTGTTTATGCTATTTCTTCTCTTAACTTTCATTGGTGTTAGAAATGAATATGAGTGTTACTTCTGCTAGTACAATGTATTAAAAATATAAAGTTTATGATTTTGGCTTTGAAACACATGGTAACTTTTTTATTCTAGAGGTTTACATTATTGTAGCCTGTTTGGTGTCATGTTTGTAATTTCATCCCTTGAGAGGCAGAAGCGGGACAGTTGGCTATTCCAGGTCAACCTAGACCACATAGCGAGACCCTTAAAATAAAAAAAAAGAAAAAAGATTTCGATTGCTAATTTTAAATTAAAATTAGTTTGAGTTTTCATTTGGGCAACATAGAGAGTTCATCCAGTATCATTCTGGCAAACAGCAAATTTGTGTTTTTTATGTTTTTAAATAGTTATTATTTTTTTTTAAAGATTTATTTTATTTTATTTTATGTGTATGAGTACACTGTAGCTGTACAGATGGCTGTGAGCCATCATATGTGTGGCTGCTGGGAATTGAACTCAGGACCTATGCTGGCCCTGCTCACTCTGGCGTAATTCATTGTAGCTGTCTTCAGATGCACCAGAAGAGAGCATCCGATCTCATTATGGGTGGTTGTGAGCCACCATGTGGTTGCTGGGATTTGAACTCAGGACCTTCGGAAGAGCAGTGAGTGCTCTTACCTGCTGAGCCATCTCGCCAGCCCCTTAAATAGTTATTTTTGATCAGGGTGTTTGACTGGGGGATGGGTGTGCACACACAAGAGTACAGGTGCCCATAGAGGTCAGAAGTTGGATTTCCTGGAGCTGAAGTTAAAGGTAGTTGTGAGCCACTTGGCCTGAATGCTGGGAACCAAACTCAGGGCCTCTCAAAGATCAGAATCACCCATCATGAGCTGTTCTAAAGTCAGAATAAGCAAGCCATCCTTCCAACATATGTATAATATACATATGTATGTATGTTTGGGTTTTACTGCTATGAACAGACACCATGACCAAGGCAACTCTTTTAAGGACAACATGTAATTGGGGCTGCCTTACAGGTTCAGAGGTTCAGTCCAGTATCATCAAGGTAGGAGCATGGCAGCATCCAGGCAGGCATGGTGTAGGAGGAGCTGAGAGTTCTACATCTTCATCTGAAGGCTGCTAGAAGAATACTGGCTTCCAGGCACCTAAGATGAGGTTTTTTTTTTTTTTTTTTTTTTTAAGATGAGGTTCTTAAAGCCACAGTGACACACCTACTCCAACAGGACCACACTCTCTAATAGTGCCACTCTCTGGGCCGAGCATATATGCCACGCCCACTTGTCACTTATATAACCATCACATTCACACATACGTATGTATATTGCTTATGATAAATGTAATGAATGGAATAAAAGGAACTTGCAAAATAAGTTGTCAATCTGCTTTGAATTTTTTTAGAACAAACTTAAAGTACCTCAAAACCAGAAGTTTTTCTGAAGTACAACATGTATAAGCAGTTTATGTAAACAGTTTCTTCCTAAAAACAAATAGTTGGTTTTCCTGTTAAAGAAAACCCTATACCCTGCACTATAGGATTCTTTAAAAAATAAAATAAAAAACCAAAAACCAAAACAAAAAAACCCCAGTGTTTCACATACTCAGTATTTTTAATGATCCAACTATTTCATCAACTGATAAAAATTTTTTTTCTGCCTGCTGTTACTGATGACCTCATGCCTTGTACATTCTAGGTAAGTGTTATGTTGTTGAGCTACATTCCTAGCTCCAAAGTCAGCTGCCTTCCCCTCCCTTTTCTCTTTCCTAAGCATCTGTAAGCAAATTCATAAATAGATAATAAAGACCCCTTCCCACTTTTCATCCTCTTTAAAAACATTCATTTGTGTAGATTTTAATTATACATATAATATTTATATATAACCTTATCTGTATGTGTTTTATCCACATTTGTGCTTGTTTTCCATAGTGTGCAATGCCTGTGATGGCCATTCAAGGCCATCAGATCCACTTAGACTGGTGTTAGGGGTGGTTATTAACCACCATGTAGGTGCTGGGACTAGAATCTGGGTCCTCTGGTATTTATTTGTGTTTGTTTATATGTGTGGATGTATATGTATATGTGGTTGCACTTGTGCCCTGGTTCCTGTCAGGGAAAGTGGCAGGAGTCAGTTCTGTCTTTCTATCCTGTTGGTTCTGGGGATCAGACGCAGGTCATCAGTTTTGGTAGCAAATTCCTTTTACCCACTGAGCTGTCTTACTGGTCCCAAGGTGTAGCTCAGGCTGCTCTCCAACTTATGGTCTCCCTGCTTCTTTCTGTCTTTTCAGAGTATCTTACCACCACAGCTGGCTTCTTTTTTCTGATTTTATAGTTTGATTACATGGTAGTCCAGTCTGTGAGGAGCTCCCTATATGACCCAGGCTGGCCTCAAACTTAGTCTTTCTCTGCCTCTGTTAGTTGAGTCCAGGATTACAGCAGGTTTGTGCATTGCTATGCTTAGCTTCCTTTTTCATTTCTCCATCCAATAACTCATTTTATTTCACTGTTCATTTCTAGTAGAGTTGCGAGTAGCAGGTTATGGGCTCTGATCACTTACTTCCACCATCAGTGTGCCTTCTTTGTTTTGTAAACACTGACAGGATCCATACATAGTTACTCTCACTTGTAATCTTAGCACTCAGGAGGTTGAGGCAGGACCTTTGTGAGTTGGAGACTAACCTGGGCTACATAGTGAGTTTTAGACTATATTGGATAATATAGTGAGACCCATCTCAAAATACCGGAAACAATAAGCAAGTAAAAGTTAAACAGGTTAAATATGGTACTGTAACTTTTCAGGTAAGATGGGGAACAACCAAATTATTAGAAGTGATTTCCTTGTTTCTTCTAAGCTAATATTTAAATAACCTTTTTCTTTTAGAATTGACTTATTATTGTTCAATTAAATAAAAGTTGGGAGTGCCAAAGTAGTCATTTCAAGTTTTTTTTTCTTTCTCTTTTATTTTTTTGAGATGGTTCTTGCTGTGTCCAGTCTTGCCCAGTGAGGTTCTTGCCTCATTCCCTTCCGCCCAAGTAGCTTTAGACAACAAAGACCACTGGGTCTGATAATTGCATTTTTTGTTGTGACTAAAGAGTGATATTGATTACAAAACAAACAAACAAACAAACCCTGGACTGGTGTCTGTTTAATATTCTGATGCATATAAGTGAGTTTTCTGACTGCAGTCAGGGCAAGAACACATCTGCTAGCTTATCAGATCATGAGCTCTGTTAGGAAACGATAATGCACGGGAGCGGCAAGTAGCTTGTCTTTGTTGGCAAGTTTTAATTAATGTCTTCATTTTTGCTTTGTTAAGACTTTATAAAGAGCGGTTGAGTCAGGTGGATGCAAAACTCCAAGAAGTCATCGCTGGAAAAGCGCCAGAGTATCTGGAACCACTGGCGACCTTACAAGAAAACATGCAGATTCGCACAAAGGTAGCAGGTAGGCATGTTTGTCATTTTGTGCACTTTGTGATACTTTGATTTTGTGGCATTGTATGGGTGAACATGTTGCAGATGGCCTAGGTCCAAGTAGCTGCCACCTGCCATGATACAACAGACAACGGCTTACATCCCTAGGCTGCCCGTGGCTTGGCATTGCGTCTACACATCTAGAGGATGTGCTCCAAGTCTGTGGGGCACATGTGCTCGGCCACGCTCTCTATTTTATGCTGCCTTGTTCCCTGTAAGATTCACTTGAGCATCTCTGCCTGGTGGGAGCACTCTCAACGTGGTCTACCTTGTTCTGTGAGTTTACACAGTTAAGTCTTCCCTGAAAATCTTTGGACTCGGAATAGTTTAGATACAATGGCTTTGACTGAGTAAAGAATCCATTTCTTGCTTTGATTATGTGTGAATGATGAAACCAAGAGTTTGTTGTCTGTCTCCCCTTCTGTTAGAAATCTAAGAGAAGGATTGTGCTTTTTATTTTGCTCGTTCTCGAGTGAACATTTAAGAGTATTCTTGGGAGTATGAGGCAGAACAAAAGGTGGTTGTGCGGCTGCTTCTTCTTAGCTCATGAAGCTTAGCTTAATTTTTATTTCTTTGATACATGTTTTAATTCCTTTCTTTTTTTTTTTTTTAAGGATAAAGTTAAAATCACTTGTGACTTTCTTATTGTGCCATCTTATAAACTATGGTATAGGCAGACTGTAGGGAAGTTGTGATTGCTGACTCTTTATTGCTAATATAACCACAGAATCTTTGTGCTTCGTTTCAGGAATCTATAGAGAACTCTGCTTAGAGTCCGTGAAGAACAAGTATGAATGTGAAATCCAGGCATCTCGCCAGCATTGTGAGGTACTGTCATTCTGTCTAACGTTCAAGCTGACTGCATCTCTTTAGGTCTTTTCTGAATGTAGTAGCTTAAAAAGTAAATAAAATAAGGGAAACACAATTCAGTAATACCTTAGCTCATCCCTTGATAAATTTAAAAAGTGCAGTTGTCCTGGAAGCTGTACTAGAAACAGGACCCAAAGGAACACAAGAAAGTGGGGTAATTTCAGAGGATTTGCAACTGTTACTTTTAAAAAATGGTTTGCATTTATGGTACTACGAGTTGATCCTAGAGTCCTGTGTATAATTGGCAAGTGCTGTACCACCGAGCTGCAGCCATAGTCTGTGACCGTTATCTTACAGAGCTAGATAGTGATCATGCCATCAGACAACTGAGATTATAGTGTAATCACACAACATAGAACTTTAGGCTAAAAATGTATGTGACATAGTGCAGCTAGAACGCTGGGCTATGGAGTAAAGTTTTGACTGTCTGGTTTGGCTTCTACATTTTAAAGCGATATTCTCTATGTGTAGTAAATACAAGTATGTTTTCTTTAAGTTGTGTTTATCTTGAATAGTGTTTAAGAATATCATGCTAATTGTGCAAATAACTTTTTGTAAGATTTAGATATCTTAAAAAGGCTGCAACAGGACTAAGAAAGGAGATAAGTTCTAGAATGACCCCTAATTTTAATTAAAAATATTTTTTTATTTTATGTATATGTATGTTTTGCGTGAATGTATATGTGTGTCTGTGTACCTATGTGTGCCTGGTACCCTCAGAGGCTGGAAGAGGGCATTGGATCCTCTTGAACTGATGTTACAGATGGTTGTGAGCTACCATGTGGGTGCTGGGGATCTAACCTGGGTCTTTTGCAAGACTAGCATGTGCTTTTAACACTGAACCAGCCTCAAACCCTCTTTATTTTAATATTCCATATCTGAATAGGTATAAAAGCAATGGATCTTACTGTGGTTTTTTTTGGGGGGGGCGGGGAGGTTTTCGAGACAGGGTTTCTTTGTGTAGCCTTGGCTGTCCTGGAACTCACTCTGTAGACCAGGCTGGCCTCGAACTCAGAAATCCGCCTGCCTCTGCCTCCCAAGTGCTGGGATTAGAGGTGTGCGTCACCACCGCCCGGCTTGCTTTTTTTTAAAGACAAGATTTCAATATATAGCCATAGCTAGTCTGGAACTCGATAAGTAGAGTGGCTAGAGACTTGCAGAGATTTCTGCCTCTGTCCCTGGAGTGCTGGGATTAAAAGTACATGCCACCATACCTAGACTACTATTGCTCACCCCCGAACCCCAACTCCTTCTTGAGGCAGGGCTTACTATGTAGTTCAGGCTGGCCTTGATTCTCCATCCTCCTACACCTCTGTTCTCCAGAGATAGTGAGAACAGGTATGCCACCATGCTGAGAACATTGCTAATATCTTGTTTATTTTATTTTAGATGTTTCATTCCTTTTTTAGAAGTGAAATTTGTTTTCAAAGTTTAGAACTATCTTTGATTTGATTTCAGAATATATAAGACAAATTAGGAATAATTGATATTTCCAGTGCTGTAGAAATAGGCATTTAAGACTTGAGCTGTCACTTTTACAAGTGTCAATTATGTTTGAGTTTATGATTTAAAAATGTTTATTTATTTTTGTTTTATCTGTGTGGGTGTTTGCCTGCTATGTACCAAGTATGTGCAGTGTCTGAGGAGGCTGGAAGAGGGCATTGGATGCTCTTGAGCTGGCGTTCCAGTGGTGGTCACCCACACGCTGGTGCTGGGTGGGTGCCCTGTGCTCGTTTTCTTTAGTGCAGTACTTCCTTGGGCTTTCCTGGACTTCGTGATCTTTAGTTTTTGTGATACTACAGACTGGACCAAGGGCCCTGCTTGCCAATATTTAAGGGCAAGGTTTTGTAAATTTGGAAGAAATATTACTGCTGCTGTATTTTTTTTTATTGAACTCTGTTGGGGAGTGTACAATTTTGATAAGTCCCATTATTGGTGATGTTACTGTAGTCACTTGATTGGAATTGTAGCTTTGGCTAAGTAAACTTATTTTTTCCTGTCCTGATAGATTTATAATTTGAGGAGAATTACTTTGAAACTGTGCAAGTATCTTATTTCTCTTAACAACTTTCCATTTCCATATATTTGTTTGCACTAATATGACACCATTGCCTCAACAGTCATAGAGATATGCCTGTCTCTGCCTCCCAAGTGCTATCATGCCTGGCTAGTTTTTGATTGATTGATTGATTGATTGATTGATTTTTGGTCTACTACTTCCTGAGGGAAATATGGTAAAATTTTTATACATGTTCATGGATTAGTTAACCCTTGTCTTTCCTTTCCTTTTCTTTCCTTCCCTCCCTCCTTTCTCCTCCTCCTCCTCTTCTTCATTTTCTTCCTAAAAACATTCTTTATACTAGTGTCTTTAAACTATCAGTTCATGGCTTGAGTGATCTTGCCGTAGCCTCCCAGCTATCTGGGGCTGCATGTGTGAGCTCCCGAGCCCAACTAGGAACTATCTTCTCAACTAAATTTGAGAACGGTGTGCACCATGTTTGTTGACAGATCTGTAGTGCCCGATCCGATCCTCTCGTGTGACTGCATGTGTATGCCAGCTGCAGCCTTCTGCTATGCTGTTCCCTGGCTTTTGGTAACCCCCATTCTGTTTTCTACTTGAGTGTGTTAGATTGATTTGCATAGCCATGTAAGAGCTTTGTGGTGTCTTTCTCCTGTGTCTGTCTTATTTGCATACGTCTTCCAGGCCACCCATGTTATCACAAATGACAGGACTTCCTTTTTTAAGGTTCAAAAGTATTTCATTGTGTCTATACATCATATTTAATTACTCTTGGAGTTGTCAGGAATAGACTGTACAATCACAGATTGTATAATCACAATATTAGCTGTTGTGAATAGTGCTACAACAATCTGCAAGGGAATGCAAATATCCCATGCACTTAATGATTTCAGTTTTTTTTAATGAATAACCTAAAATTGGAATGACCATGGTCTATGGGATTCCTGTTTTCTGTCTTGTTTGGTAAGTATTTTACCACAGAGTTATATCTGCAGCCCGTGGGGTTTTTGATTGTTTTTGTCTTACTGTGTATTAGAAGATGGTTTTGAACTTACGATCTCTTACCTCTGCTTTCTGAGTGCTGGACTGCTATACCATCTCTCTTAAAAATAAAACAAGTTTTAATTTTATAATTGAAAAAGTATACATTTATGCTGTATATCATGATATTCTGATAATATGCATGGGGGGTAATTAAAAATCCAAGTTAACTTGTCTGAGTTCCTTTTCTGTTGCTGTGACAAATCAGCATGACCAAGGCAACTTATAAAAGAAAGCATTTAATTGGGCTTATATTTCCAGAGGGTTAAGAGTTCATGATAGTGGCAGGAACAATTGAGAGCTCACATCTTGACCCATAAGTAGGAGGCTGAAATAAAACACATGGGGAATGGTGTCAGTCCTTTGAAACCTCAAAGTCTGCCCCCAGTGACACACCTCCTTCCCAAGCAGTTACACCAACTGGATACAATGTATTCAAACCTCTGAGTCTTTGGGGGGGCATTCTCACTCTGACCACTGCAGTATTATAATAGGTACACAGTGTGTTACTATACCAGTAGCCACCACTGCTGTGCAGTAGATGCAGAACCTATTTCTCTTATCCAAGCTTTGTACCCTTTGGTCAGCAAGTCCCATTCCCTTCCCATCCCTGTGCCTAGTGACTCCCAGTCTACCCTCTGTTGCTCCGAGTTCCAGTTATTACTATTTTATTTCTTTTAAGTCCATACGTAAGAAAGATCCTGCAGTGTTTTTTTTTTTTTCCTCTACCTGGTTTGTTTTACTCAGAATAAGGTTCGTCCATGTCACAAATAACAGGATTTTGTTCTTTGTGAAAGCTAAATTATATACCATTGTTTTTATATGTATATTTTGTATGCATCACATTTTCTTTATTCATTCATCCATGGGTGGTCCATCATGTTGGTTATGTCATAGCTTGGGCATTGTGAATAATGCTGCAGTGACTATGGGCATACATTCACCTCTTTGAAATACTTCATTATTTTCTGCTTTGGCTTTTGAGACGGTTCTCACGTGTAGACAAAGAAGCCCTTGAACTGTTGTCCAGCTTGTACCTTCCTGGTGGTCTTGTGTACTTGCCACCACACCTTGCTTCTGTTGTCATCGTTGGCTATTGTCAGTAGATTTCAAACATCCATCTTCCTTCCCCTCTCTTCCCTTCTCCTCCCTTCCCCTATCTCCCTGTCTTTTTCTCCCTTCTTCTCGCTCTGCCTCAAAGCAGTCTCACTAGCCTTGGCTAGCCTGGAACTTATGTGACCTCCAACTCACAGAGATCTTCCTGCCTTTACCTCGCAAGTGCTGAGTGGCAGGAACATGCCGTTATGTACAACTAATGAGATTGAAAGATTTCCAATATCTCTTTGTGTTTCTGTAAGTTTCTATTTAGTCATACTCATTTATGGTATTTTTATGTTTAGTGTATAATCAACTACAGTAAAAAAATTGTAAAAAATCTGAAAATGGCAAAGTTCTAGGACATTTTAGAAGATGAAATAAAAATGAAAGTGAATTTAGTTTTAAAAACTAAAGGGTCACACAATAGATAATCAGCAGAACTAGAATTGGAGTTCTTTGCTCTTTTTCCTTCATGTACGTTGTCATTAATTCTGAATTTTGTCAGAGTTTTTTGTCTGCTTATTTTGTAGTTCTTTTAATTGAGTTACATAGAAGTAACTATGAGTCAAGAGGAGAAAGGTGGAAGACATTGTGCCACTTGTCTCTGTCTGCTTGAGTAGCAGCAGAGAGATTTGAGGCTAGACATGTGCATATGGGTGTACACAGAGAAAGTACACTGCCTTACTGAGGGTGGAGTTTGTCAATTTGTTTTGACAAAGAATTGAACATGTGTGAAGGACCAAGCCACCAGGAGCATAAAGTGTCTGTTTCATTCTTTTGGGATGGGAGAGGCCCTAAGGCTGGGAGTCTGCTACCTGGAGCTGGCTTAGGTGTTTTATAGGGCCCCTAGGACCTCCTCTTCCCCCTGTTGATCTTGTTTTACCTGGCCCCATACCTTCCTATTGTTTCTTTGCACTGTTTTCTAGGACAAGAAGCCATCATCCCAGGGAGTTTGTCTTGACTTTCTCTGCCTGTGTTCTCCTAATCCCTCCTCACTTCTCTAATAAACTCAAGGGAAGTCTAAATAAACATGAGGCCTGTGGTCCATCTTCAGTTACCCTAGCTTTAAGTCTTGTCCTGGAAAGGTCACACCAGCTTCTTATGTTAGGGTGAACGGAAAAGATGGTCTTACTGTGGTTGGTGCTGTCTGCTTCTGAAGCCCCAATACTGTTGTAGCTTTGCATCACCAGTAAGGTGCTGCCCCCTGAAAGCAATCCTCCAGCTCCCTGCCCCCTGAGAGCAATTCCCCAGCTCCCTGTCCCCCTGAAAGCAATCCCCCTAGCTCCCTGCCCCCCTCCCACCCTCCTCACTCTGCCCCATCTCCTTTATCCTGCTCAGTGCTTCTCTGTGCTTTCTAGGACAAACTGCATCTCTATCCTCATGAAGTTTCTCTAGCTGCCACTGACTTGGAATCCCTTTACCCCCTTTCAGCTGTCCCTTGTGCTAGATCTCATTTTCAGTTTGGTAGAAGGTGGTTTTCAGTGGCTTTTTGAGAAAGGGTACAAAGAAGTCAGTGTTTGAGATCTCCTGTATGTATTGCTTTATAGTCAAGTTAGTGGCATAAAACTTTTTTCTTTTTTTAGTTTGATGGTGAGGGCTTTGCAAGGCTTGGCTGAGGGTAGAGGGTATGTTTCACTATCAGGGTTGGTGAGTTGGTGGATTGTTGCTGGTCATGACTTGCTGCTGCCTGTGTTCTCCACTTAGGACCTGGTGGCTGGGTTTTCCTAGACTGAATGAACAAAGAGAGTAAAATAGAAGTAACTTTTATTTGACATAGATTTCTGACTTATTTTGCTCACTAAAAGTGTTAATAACTGTTGCCCACATTCAAGGAGAAAAAAACCTAGTTTATATTTTTAAGTTAGTATAGTGTCAAGGAACTCCTTAACCTATTATGTCTTTACCTAAATGCACCATGCGAACTTGTGAACAGAGGTCTGTAGATGGTGTCACATGTCCTCAGGACAGTTGCTTTATTTTTTGAGATGGGATCTTGCTGTGGATGCAGGACTAGCCTTGCACTTCTGACCATTCACCCTCAGCCTCCCTCTCTCCTGAGTGTGTACTGGGCCTGGACCTTACTTAGTGCCTCTGAGAAGTCATTTTGATTACTGCTCCTGACCTGTTTCCTTCCTGAATACTTAACAGAAGTTTCTTCCTCATCCTTGGTGTTGGGAAGTAGTGAGGCATGGGGCTTTCTCTCACTTAGTGTGTTGGATACTTAGGGAACCTTTACATTTTGTGGGATAGGGCCTTCCTATATAGCCCAGGCTGGCCTTGAACTTGTAACAGTATTTCTGACAGACTTCCAAGTACCAAGATTAGAGGAGTCCATTACTGTACTTAGTTTCAGGGAGCCTTTTAATCAGGAAACATGTATTCCATTCTGAGAAAAATTTGTATCTTTAATTTCTTTTATATTTAATTTTATAAACAACTCTTCAGCCCATTGAGGGAGATTCTGGAGGGTGACACCAGGGACTTACAAAGACCAAGTATCACTGAGCACACCTCCAGCCCTGTAGATACAATTAAACTATTTTTTCTATTATCACCCATAGCCTTGTATTTACAGTTGATTTGAAAGTGTACTGTTGTAATTTTCCCACAGGCAGGCCTAAGTTTTATAGGTCTGTTCTAAGTTTGTTTGTTTGTTTTTTTATTTCAGTGCATTTGCTTTTTTTTTTTTTTTAAAATCAGTTTGTGTGTGCGCATTGTATGTTGGTGGATGTACCACAGTAGGTATGTGGAGGTCAGAGGACAACCCTGTAGAGTCAGGTCTTTCCTTTTACTTTTACATAGGTTCTGGGGATCAAATTAAGTCACCAGACTTGCACCACAGCACCTCTAACTGCTGAGCCATCGCTCTAGCCTAAGGTATTAATTACTAAGACATGTAGCTAAGCTAGCCTTGAAGTCACTTATGCAGCTAGGCTGGCCTTGAACTCCCAATCCTCCTGCCTTTACCTCTGAAGTCCTAGAATTCAGGCATGCACGCACAATCAGTCCTGGCTACTGTGCTGTGTCATCTCTGATCCTTCAAAATCTACCAGGGCTCCAGTCCTGAAGGAAGTTGAGAACTGTGAGGCACTTATGGCAAGAAACTACCAAAAGGGAGTTCATTGTGAACACAGGTCAGTGTGAAGTTAGTACAAAAATGGAACCTTGGGGTCATTATCCTGGGATTCCTTAGAACTGCCCTAATGAGACTAGCAAAGATGTCTGGGAAGCCTGGAAAGGGACTAGGGAGTAGGTTCAGTTAGTCTGAATGTGAGGATGGAGGGCTGGATCCCTTGTAAAGTAGCCACCCATTGAACAGAAAAACCACTGCAGGCACCCAGTGTGTTCTCCCTCCCCAACCCCGCAATGTCCTCTGGCTACTCAAATGTGATTGTTTTCCTCTCTCTCTTTGGGAGGCTTCTGAGGGTCTGGCAGAGTTGAAGAATAAGGAGACAATCTCTAAAAGGAGAGTGTGAAGATTAATCTTTGTTGTCAACTTACCTAGACTTAGAAACATATGTTGTGCATGTTTGTAAAGCTGTTTAAATGAGGGGAAGATCCACCCTGAATATGGCCAACAACATCCCATGGCCTAGGGTCATGTACTGAATAAGTGAATTGGGCACTAGTATTATTTCTCTACTTCCCGACTGGATGTAATGTGTACAGCAGCCTCAGGTTGTAAGCCAGAATAAATTGTTCTTTCCTAAACTGCTTTTGCCAGATACATATTTGGCTACAGCATTGGCAAAAGTAACTAATTCAGGGAGGGCTGAAATGAGAATAGATTTAAGGCATTTAATTCTGTAATTTTTCTTTTTCTGAAACAGGATAGTTTCATGTATCTAATGGTATGCTTTTTTTTTTTTTAAGACAGTGTCTTACTATGTAGCCTTGGCTGGCCTGAAACTCATTATGTAGACCAGACTGGCCTTGAACTCCTTAGGGCTGGGATTCAAAGTGTGTGCCACTAAGCCTGGTTTATGAGGTGCTAAGAATATAACCCAGGGCCTTGTGCATTCTAGACTAGCACTTTTACCAATGGAGCTACATTCCCAGCCCTTCACTCCTCTGTTGGGAAACTCTGCTACTTAAGGTTGAAATCTACCATATCTGGATAGCTCTGTAGAGTATATATCTAATATTTTTAGAAAGGCCTTGAAAGCTTCAAATATTTCAGTTTCTTCTTGTAGATTTTTTAAAACAAATCATAAAGAATTAGTTGGGGGCTGAGGGTGGGGTGCTGGAGAGATGGCTCAGCGGTTAAGGGCACTGGCTGACCTCTCAGAGGACCTGGTTCAATCCTAGTACCCAAATGGCATTTCATACCTGTCTGTAACTCTAGTTCCATGGAATCTGACTCTCACAGAGGAACACATGCAAGCAGTCTTAGTCTGGGTTTCTATTCTTGCACAAACATCACGACCAAGAAGCAAGTTGGAGAGGAAAGAGTTTATTCAGCTTACACTTCCATACTGCTGTTCATCACCAAAGGAAGTCAGGACAGGAACTCAGGCAGGTCAGGAAGCAGGAACTGATGCAGAGGCCATGGAGGGATGTTCCTTACTGGCTTGCTCAGCTTGCTTTCTTATTAGAATTCAAGACTACCAGCCAGGGATGGCACCACCCACAAGGGGCCCTACCCCCTTGATCACTAATTGAGAAGATGCCCCACGGCTGGATCTCATGGAGGCACTTCCCCAACTGAAGTTCCTTTCTCTGTGATAACTCCAGCCTGTGTCAAGTTGACACACAAAACCAGCCAGTACACAGGCAAAACACCAATGCACATAATACATAAATAAATCTTGGTTCTCCATTTCTCCGAGAACTGGGAAGGACATTGGTGTAGAGGATATTGGCTACCATGAGTTCCAGTGCACTGTTGCTGAAACTGAAGATTCCAGGTCTTCTGGCCAAACATCTGCAGGTTCATATTGTTGGTGCATTCCCTGTGGCCCTGGGAGTTGCTGCTGCCTATAAGTTTGGTGTGGCTGAGCTAAGAAAGAAGGCGTATGCAGATTTCTACAGAAATTATGATTCCATGAAAGATTTTGAAGAGATGAGGAAGGCTGGTGTCTTTCAGAGTGAGAAGTGATTTCAGAATGCAAAGAATTCTTTGGATTCCGCTCTATAGAAGTTCATTGCTGACCTGTGTTCCTGAACTATGAAACATGAATATGTGGGCTAAGGAGTAGTTTCTCTCAATAAACAATAATTATTTGTACAAAAAAATGAATCTTTAAAAACTGATTAGTGGTCTTAGAGAATTTTTGTTTAGCTTGGAGCAAATTTACCAGTATGAAGCAAAGAGAATATATTAGCTTCATATTCATAAAAGCAAAAGCCTTATCACGCCAGTGCTTTATGTCAGTCATCTTTGCTTAGGGAAATAGATAAGGTGATAGCTGCCATGAGACCTGTCTCTTGAGGAGGTCTATTTCCCTTTTCTCTTTTCTGTAACTTTTTAATTTCAGTAGCACAGTCCAGATACAGTTGATATATTTCAGAAGACTTCATAAGTCAGAGGCACAAGCAAAAGGGAGTATTGAGAGCAGCATGTAAGGAGATAATTATTTTCACCCCTACATGTTTATTTTGTGTACATATATGTTTGCACATGTTTGTGTGCACATGTTTAAGTGCATTCTGACTGCCTATGCAGATGTGGGGGCCAGAGGTTGACACTGATGTCTTCCTCAGTTACTCTCCACTTTGGTTTTGGAGATAGGGTCTCTCACTGAGCCTGGAGTTTGCTGAGTTGGCTAGATAAACTGCCTGGCAGGCAAGCTCTCAGAATCATTCTGTTTCTATCTCCCCAACCTTTTTAGTGAGTACTGGGAATTCTAATTGGGGTCCTTGTTGCTTGGATGACAAGCACTTTACTAACTATGCCATATCCCCAGTCCTTCTACTTAGTGTTTTATTACACATTTTAGTGTACAAATCAATAGGGTTCATTAGGACATTTTCATATAATGTATTGTGTACTTTTCTTTCATCCATCGTATCACCCTCTGTTGCCTTTGCTGCGTCTGCTTGTACAATTTTTCACATGACATTTGTTCCACTATAGCTTTCTCCACAGCTGAGCCTCTGAGTTCAGGTTAGATGTGACAAGTTCAGCACAGTCTGCATAGACAAACTTAGCTGTCTCTTTAGCTCCTGTCTTTTCTCTACCATACAGACAAGACAGGGTAAGGATAAAGCCTAACAGGAGAGCACCTACCTAGTATGTTAAAGGCTCTTGTTCAGTCCTTAGCACAAAAATATAAAACCATGAATAAAATAGACAGGTAGATAGGTAGGCGGATCAATGGATCAATAGTTAGATAGATAAATAAAACCAATGGGGGCTAGAGAGGTGTAAAACCAATGGGGGCTAGAGAGGTGGCTCAGTAATTAAAGGCAGTGGTTGTTCTTTCAGAAGACCCAAGTTCTACCCCTAGTACCCGTATTGCAACTCACAACCGTTTGTAACTCCCTTCCATGGAATCTATCACCTTCTTGCCTCCTCGGGCACCAGACATGCAGACAGTGCATATACAGGCAAGACACTCATACATAAAAATAAATATGTAATTTTAAATAATAATAGTAGAATAAATAAAAATCACCGTCTTACCAGATCAGATTAAAACCCAGGGCTACAAGGTCTAGTTGATTTTGATTATATGCCACTGTAGCTCTTTTTATTTTGTCTTTTCGAGACAGGGTTTCTCTGTATAGCCCTGGCTGTCCTGGAACTTGCTCTGTAGACCAGGCTGGCCTCGAACTCAGAAATCTACCTGCCTCTGCCTCCCAAGTGCTGGGATTAAAGGCTTGTGCCATCACTGCTGAGCACTGTAGCTCTTTTTATAAAAACAAAAGCCATAAAATGTATATAAATACAGCACAGAGTGCCTTTCATAAAAGCCTATAAGGCTAGACATGGTAGAGAAGGTATGTAATTCCAGGTTCATGGATGGTTAGGGCAGTACCATCCCAAGTTAATGGGCTACCCAGACTCCAGACTGAACTCAGGATCAGTATGAACAACTTAGTAAGGTTCTGTCACAAACTGAAAGTAAAAGCTGGCTGGTAGAGGTCAGTGGTAGGCACTTACCCAGCAGTTACAAGGCCCTAGGTTTAATCGCTAATATGAAGTTAGAGAGGGGACAAGTCGCTAACAGAGTCACAAGCCACCCACCACAAGATTACTTCAAGTTGATACTGGAATACTGTAGATATGAGTGTCTTATGAAATCTACTGGAATAGACAAGACTTCTCGTGGGGAAAGTTGGGGAAGGCCACACTCATAGGTAGCAGGTCTGTGTGTTGATTGTGAATTCTTCTGATACAGATTTCAAATTTGCACATACTTGAAGGTTATTGTCTTAGTCAGGATTTCTATTCTTGCACAAACATCATGACCAAGAAGCAAGTTGGGGAGGAAAGGGTTTATTTGGCTTACTTTCACATTGCTGTTTATCGCCAAGGAAGTCAGGACTGGAACTCAAGCAGGTCAGGAAGCAGGAGCTGATGCAGAGGCCATGGAGAGATGTTTCTTGCTGGCTTGCTTCTTCCTGGCTTGCTCAGCCTGCTCTCTTATAGAATCCAAGACTTCCAGCCCAGAGATGGCACCACCCACAAGGGGCCTATCCCCCCCCTTGATCACTAATTGAGAAAATGTTCCACAGCTGGGTCTCATGGAGGCATTTCCCCAACTGAAGCTCACTTCTCTGAGATAACTCCAGCCTGTGTCAAGTTGACACACAAAACTAGCCAGTACAATTGACCCTTTGTCAACTTGACACACAAACACATCACTATAAAGCCTCAACCCTTATGTTCTTATTCATCCCCAAGATCTAAAGTCCCACAGTCTTTACATATTAAAAGTTAAATCAATTTAAAATGTCCAATATCTTTTAAAATTCAAAGTCTCTTAACTGTGGGCGCTACTAAAATATATATATTTTTTTAAGAGGGAAAAATATCAGGGCACAGTCACAATCAAAAGCAAAACCAATGTCTGGGATCTAACTCACGATCATTTGGGCTCCTCCAAGGGCTTGAGTCACCTCTCCAGCTCTGCCCTTTGTAGCACACATCTTGTCTTCTGGGCTCCAAATGCCTGTACTCCACTGCTGCTGCTGTCCTTGGTGGTCATTGCATGGTATTGGCATTTTCAAAACACTGCTGTAACTAGGCTTTATCAATAGCCTCTCATAGCCTGTCTTTATGGTGCCAAGCCTCAACTCCTTTGCATGACACCTTCAGTCCTGGGCCATCAATTTTAAACTGAGGCTGCACTTTTACCAATGGCCTTCCATGGCCTCTCACTGTGCCAAGCCTCAGCTGCTCTTCATGACCCCTTCGTGCTATCAAAACCAGTACCACCTGGGTGACTCTTACACATTATCAAGTCCTGCTGCAGCACAAGGTACAACCTTGGCTATCTCTGGAGCACAACCTCTTTGTGCTCTCAGCAAACACTTTCCAGAAGATGTCACCTCAATGATGCTGGTCTCTTCTTAATCACCGCTAATTTTTTAGCTCCAGTTAACCAGCATCAATAGTCCCAGTAATGCAAAGTTCTCTCTTTAGTAGTTCTGGTGTCTTGTTAATCACAGCTGATACTTTAGCCCCAGCTAACCAGAACCACAGAATCTTCACAATCAAAACAACATGGCCCTGATAAGAGTCTTTTTCCTCTGAAATTTCACAAGCCAGGCCTCCATCTCTGCACTGTTCTCAACATGATCTTTCAAGCTCCCACAGACATTCTACAGAGTTCTTAACAAACAATGGCTCTTTTAGCTCAAAGTTCTAAAGTCTTTTTACAGTTCTCCCCAAAACATGGTCAGGTTGTCACAGGAATACCCCACTTCTGGTACCAATTTGTCTTAGTCAGGGTTTCTATTCTTGCACAAACATCGTGACCAAGAAGCAAGTTGGGGAGGAAAGGGTTTATTTGGCTTACTTTCACATTGCTGTTTATTGCCAAGGAAGTCAGGACTGGAACTCAAGCAGGTCAGGAAGCAGGAGCTGACGCAGAGGCCATGGAGAGATGTTTCTTGCTGGCTTGCTTCTTCCTGGCTTGCTCAGCCTGCTCTCTTATAGAATCCAAGACTTCCAGCCCAGAGATAGCACCACCCACAAGGGGCCCTACCCCCCTGAACACTAATTGAGAAAATGCCCCACAGCTGGGTCTCATGGAGGCATTTCCCCAACTGAAGCTCACTTCTCTGAGATAACTACAGCCTGTGTCAAGTTGACACACAAAACTAGCTAGTACAGTTATACTGTATATATTCCCCCATTGGTCGGTCTGTCTGTCTGTCTGTCCGTCCGTCCGTCCGTCCACCTACCTACCTACCTACCTACCTACCTACCTACCTACCTACCTATTTATTTACTACCTGTCTATTTTATTCATGGTTTTATAGTTTTGTGGTGCTTAGGATTGATCAAGAGCCTTTAATATACTAGGTAAGTGCTCTCTCATTAAGCTTTATCCTCACCCTGTCTTGTCTGTTTTAGCAAGTGAGTCTGATGTAATTAATCTTTACTTTTATAATTGAGTTATCATACTACCTTTTTGTAAGTCAATCTATTGCTTTAGTATATTCTAACTGAAATATATTTATTGAGTTACTTTAAATGGCTCTAAAATTTGTACCTAAATATATCGCTGTATTTAATATAATGTAGTACAGTAAAAACCCAATATGATCTATTTTACTTAATTAAAAAATTAATTTATTTTTTTAATTCATGTGTGTATGTGCATGTGTGTGTGTGTGTGTGTGTGTGTGTGCACATACGTGTCTGTGAAGGGTATCAAATCTCTTGGAGCTGGAATTACAGATGGTTTTGAGTTCTTGCCACGTAGGTGTTGGGCACTGAACCTGGTCCTCTGCAAGAGCAACAAGTGCCCTGAGCCATCTCTCTGGCTTCAATTTAGATATTCTTAAACAGGATATTGTTTTACTTAGTTACATCTGTTTTTATAGCTGACCCCTGGTTTTATTTCTTTTATATATTGAACGTTTCTTCTTCAAATTTTTAAATTTGGGGCTAAGATGTAGCTTAGAGGCAACCACTTACCTAGTGTGCACACATCCTTGCTTCAATCCTCAGAATAGGTTACAGGAGCGGCAAAAATGATTTAGATAAATGAAAAAAGCAAATACAACAACCATTTATTAAACCAAATCAAACCAAAAAACAACTAAAGTCACCATATTTTAAAGTATGCTAAGTCATTTGGTATTGCTAGTTAAGATAAACTGGTATTTCTTTCTTTTCACATATCATGTTTCTTTCCAGAGTGAAAAGCTTTTGTTATATGATACAGTCCAAAGTGAGCTTGAGGAGAAGATAAGAAGGCTTGAGGAGGACAGGCACAGCATCGACATTACCTCAGGTCAGGGCTGCCTTGTGGTGTGGTGTCCCCAAAAGCCTCAGTCTTCATGAATGGATGCTATGCAAATGTGATGTCCTAGCTAGAGGGTTGGGGGAGGGTTGGGGAGAGGGGGAGACTTCTGAAGAACAGATCAAGTAGAGGTTGTTCCTTAGATTCAGAGTCACAGTCTAGAAAGATGTAAAGAAAAGGGACAGCATAGGAAAAGGGACAGTCCAGCAGTGTGACAGGAGCTACCCATGGGATTATGCTGGAAGACAGCCGCCTGCATTCTTCCAGGCAATGAGTAAATGTTTAAGGGTGGTAGGTTTTTGCCTTGGAGAAAGGAAACACCACCGTGATGATTAGACCAGGTCAGTATGAAGTGTGGCCGTTTCAGGATGACTATAGGGAAGTTTTCTCTTGTGCGCTGATAGAAGTTTTACTAGATTGGCCCACAGTTCTTGAGTAGGTATTACTGGTTTTTGTGTTTTGATTTTGCTTCTTTGCTGTAGTTGAGGCAGATGTGATGAGATCAGTGTGGGTGCCTTGCTCCTGAGTTAGGTGACTGTGGACAGTTGATTAGTTTTTCTAAATGAATGCCCTTGTCTGGAAGACTGCAGTAAGAAACATAGCTACTTCAGGGCGACCACTGGTGAGATGGCTCGGAGTAAAGGGGCTTGCCTCCAAGGCAGCAACCTGACTTTGATCCCCAGCATCCATATGGTAGAAGTAGAGAACATACCCTCATAAGCTGCCTCCATGTGTATGTTGTGGTGTGCAAGCATGCACACAACATTATGTATAAATAAATATAAAAAATGAAAACAAAAAGAAAACAAATCACCTCTGTGTATAGTTTCCCTGAGACTTGTATGTACATAAGCAGTAACCATGAAATTCTGTGCTATTCTTTCCTCCTGTGGCCACTAGAAATCAGCTCACGCTTTGATTCCCTTGCAGAACTGTGGAATGACGAGCTTCAGTCAAGAAAAAAGCGGAAGGATCCTTTCAGCCCCGACAAAAAGAAGCCGGTTGTTGTCTCAGATATCCTTTGCACACTCTCTGGGTTTTCACACTGTGCTTGGCTTGGAAATTGCTGTGGCCAGTACACAGGGCGGAGGGGACACAGCTGTTCTTGATGCAGTGTGGTCAGTTTGTACAGATGCTTCTGAGACAAGGTCTTACATGTAGCCCAGGCTGGCCTTGAACCATATAGTCTTCATGCATCAGTCCACTGGGTGTGTGCCATTCTTGCTGCTGAGTTGGCCTTGACGCCTCAACGTCCATATATAGTTTATATGCTGCAGGATCTCGATATTCTTGAGGACTGGACAACAATTAGGAAGGTACGAGCATCAAATGGTGCAGCACAAGTACATGTTTATGCTCTGGCTTTCAAGAGTTTGCTCATTGATATATGAAAATATAATTGGTGCAAATATGCTTTGCTTAACACGGCTATAGAATATTTTAAGAATTAGAGACATGTCAGTAATTTGTATTTTTTCCTGTAGTAAGTAATAGCATATGTTTAGTTTGCCTAGAGTGTTAGGGTTCAGAGCTTTGTCTGTTCTTGGTGTATAGAAGGCACCCAGTAAATGTTTTTTGAATGAATATATTGAATCTGTGTGTTTTATATTCTATTAATAACTATCTAGGTGTGACTCTGTGATACTTGTTTATGAATGGAGCTATGTATCTTGTCATTTTTTTTACTTTTTATTTATTTCTATTACCATTTTTATTTTTCATTTTGCTCAGACTGCCCTAGAAGTCACTTTGTAGCCCTCCCCCCCCCATAGTCTTTGAACTTGAAAGCCTCCTTTCTTGGCCTTCTTGGAAGGTGGGTTACAAGGTTTAAGGCTTGCTTTCCATATTAAAAATTCCCATTTTGGGGCTGGAGAGATGGCTCATTTGTAAAGAGCACTCATTGCTCTTTCAGAGGTCCTGAGTTCAATTCCCAGCAACCATATGGTGGCTTGCAACCATCTGTAATGGGATCTGATGCCCTCTTCTGGTGTGTCGGAAGAGAGTGACATTGGGGTCACATACATAAAATAAATATCTTTAAAATGTAAAAAAAATTCCCATTTTTATAAATTGCCCAGAGACCTTACTTCGGAAGAAGATATTGTCTATGCCTTTAGACGTCATTAACCTGGAGGCTGGGGATGACTCAGCTCTGCTGTGCTTGCCTAACTCATTTGCCTAGCACGTGTGATGCCTTGAGTTCTTCCCCCAGCACCAGAAGAAAACAAGAACAGCTAATGTTTATATTTTATTCTGTTATTGAACCAATCGAGGACACTATATGTATTATGGATAGCAAAATCTATTTTCAGCCTGATTTCTCTCCTCTCCCCATCTCTTTTCTTCTTAGGCAATGGCTACATTGGGTCCACACCGAGTTAAAACAGAACGTAAGTTGTGAGTTGTGACATATTCTGTGGAGAACTGTTCAGTCAGGGTGGTTCAGTCACCTGCATACAGAGGAGGAGCACAATAGTGGTTCTGTTAACCAGCGATCTGTAACTGATATGGGGAATCAGGAGTCTCCTGCTTCCTGTAAAAGTTTGAACATTTCCAGTGCTGTGTATGTCTTCTTTCATTGTTAAGCCTTATAGTTCTTACTGATATTAGATCTGTAATACAAGATGCATTTACCCAGGTTTTATTTTTTTGTTCTTGCTTTTTAATTGTCCCCTTACTTTTTTTTTTAACATTTATTTATTGTTTTATATGTAAGTACACTGTAGCTGTCTTCAGACACACCAGAAGAGGGTGTCAGATCTCATTACAGATGGTTGTGAGCCACCATGTGGTTGCTGGGATCTGAACTCAGGACCTCTGGAAGAGCAGTCAGTGCTCTTAACTGCTGAGCAATCTCTCCAGCCTCGGCCCCTTACTTCTTTAGGGGAAGTGTTGAAACTCACAAATTGGTTCCAGGGAGTAAGAATTTTTAGAGTTGTATACTAAATTTCTTAGGAGGGTCTTTTTCTCTTCTTTTCCTTTCTTTTTTTTTAACCTTTTTTTTTTTTTTTTTCCTGAACAGAGATTAGAATTCTGCCTGTGGAGTACTAAGAGATTTATCTGCCATGTTTTGTTTTGAAATAAGTCTTTTCTAAAATTATGACCTGTTTGCCTTTGACTCCTGAATGCTAGGATTATATATCTTTTTTTTAACTTTCTGATTTTTTTACAACTCTAAGAGAACTAAATGCCCAAGTTGTGATGAACATTGGTCTTCATGGGTTTGTTGTTGATGTTGTTTATAGATTTTTTTTTTGTAATTCTTTGGTGTATTATATTGGGGTTAGGTTAAAAATATCTTTTAAATATTAAGGAAAAGAATTTCTTATTCCATTTCAAAAGTATATTTAAGAGATATTTGTCTTTAAGAATGTTCCATTTTTTTTCTTTCAATGGTTCCATTAAACTTAATTTCATATCAGGAAATTATACCTATATACCTTGACTGGAGGGTCAGATGCCTAAGTCTCTAGAATGTTTTTGAATCATTAATTTGGGGGGAGGTGTGTATGTGTGTGTGTATGTAACATGCATGTATGTGTGGGTGGGTGGGTGGGTGCATGAGTATGTATGTGGCACTAGAGATTTGTTCTTGATGGCTCTCTACCTTACTTATCTGATGCAAGGTTCCTTATTGAATAGAGTGTTGATTTTGGTAAGTCTAGCTCTGTGAATGTTCTGGGGAGCCCTAGTCTCTGCTCCCCTGTGCTGGGATCACAGGCTGCTACTGGCTTTTATGTGGCTTCTAGTCTTCACACTATTGATTAGCCGCCATTGGTTTCAGTTCCCCCTACCCAGCAGAATGGCTTTCATTTCTCACCTGTGTTTAGCTTTATACTACTTTTCTTTATGACACTCATCTCCATTTGTACATTTTATTTTATTCTCTGGGATGATAAATTCCACAATTCTTTTTAACTAAAAAAGTATTATGCTTGTGCATGTGGGGTTTTTTGGGAGGTGAGTGTGTGTGTGTGTGTGTGTGTGTGTTGTGTGTGTGTGTGTGTGTGTGAGTATGATCACATGCATGCCATAGCACACATGTAAAGAGCACAGAACAACTTTTGAGAGTTGGTTCTTTCCGTTCACTTGGAGTTTTGGGAATCAGGCATCAGACTCGGGTCATGAGGCTTTTTTTTTTTTTTTAATGCAAAATAAATTTATTGTGCATGAAAAATAAAAGTTTCTTTTTTTTAATTAGGTATTTTCTTTATTTACATGTAAATTTCTCCTTTCCCAGTTTTCCCTCCAAAAAACAAACAAACAAACAAACAAACAAAAACAACAAGAACAAACTCCTGTTGCTTGCCCTATCTCCATGCCTGCCACCCCACCCTCTCTCACTTACTGGCCCTGGCATTCCCCTACACTGGGGCACAGAACCTTCACAGGTCTAAGGGCCTCTCCTCCTATTGATGATCGAATTTGCAATCCTTTACTATACACATGCTGCCAAAACAATCAGTCCCACCATGTATAGTTCTTGGTTGGCGGTTGGGTCCCTGGGAGCTCTGAGGGTACTAGTTAGTAATTGTTGTTCGTCCTAAGGGGCTGCAAACCCTTCAGCTCCATAGAACCTTTCTCTAACTCCTTCATTGGGGACAGTGTACTCAGTTCAATGAATGGCTGTGAGCCTCTACATCTGTATTAGTCAGGTATTGTTAGAGCCTCTCAGGAGATAGCTATATTTAGGCTGGCTTGTCCTTCCTTCAGTCTCTACCAGAGGGTCATGAGGCTTTTATGGCATGCATGTTTACCTGCTGAGCATGTTTACCTCACTGGCTCTTGGCACTTTTAAACTAATTCTCTATCTGTTTGTCTGCCTCCCGACTGGATTACAAGCTTTACAGAGGCTGACTCCTGTCTCTTTGGTTATTCTTTCCTCAGCACCCAGCACAGCTCCTTGTGCATAGGAGGGACTCAGACATGTAATGAATAAATGAATGGCTATAAAACAAGCGCATATGTCCTATCACTACGCCCCACATACCAGAGACTATTTTAGGTTCTTGGAGAGACAGTGGGGAAGCAGATAAACCGGGAGTCCATGAGAAGTTGTGTTGGTGGTTTTCTGAGAAGTGACAGTATGAATGTTGAAGGTGCCGCTAGTGCGTGGTGTGACTGTGACAGTCACATGTGTGTGCTTCCATAAAGAACCTGTTTTCCCTGCAAACCATTTCCGAGAGTTGGAAATGCTGTTTTACTTAGGATAATTAAAGTTCTGGAAACCTCATTAAACATTATATTCTGCGGCTTTCCAAGTATGAGATGCCTTATACGGGAGGGGATTTGAAAAGCAATTTTCACTGGAGAGATGGCAGTTTGTATTTTTCAGGGCTTTTAAAGTGGTGCTGGTAATTAATCATTCTTGCGCTTGCTTACCTTTCTGGCTCTGCATCACTGATCATTGCTTACCTTTGTTTGCATTAGATAGTAAACTATAAAAGTAAGATGTTCTTGTTTTTATTACATTTTAGGTTTCTGCGTGAGAATATCTCAAATGTTTTTACACACATATGTGCATGTATTTACTGTTGACTTTTGCAGTTCTGACTGTCTTATTAACATGACAGTTATTTAACCAATCCCTTTAGCGCCTGTGAAACTGGAAAAACATCTGCACAGTGCTAGATCTGAAGAGGGAAGACTGTACTATGATGGTGAATGGTATATACGTGGACAAACGATATGTATTGATAAAAAAGATGAGTGTCCCACAAGGTAAGAAGCTTCCTGGCACTGCGTTGTTGCTGTTCCACCTGTTGTCAGTCAGTATCTGCAGCCTCTGGAGGATACTTGTCGTGCATCATTAGTTCCTCTGGGTCCTTTTTACTTGAGTAAGATCCAATCATGTGTGCACAATCGTTAGTATTTATATAGTAGGTGTCACATTAGAGTTGATCACAGCATTAACATAGTGGATATGCTTGGGATTATTTATCCATAAGTGATCCTGTTTATTAATTCTTACATTGTAATTAATCGTTATGATCCTAATACAATGACTCTCAAACCAGGCTATTAAGAATTTTTGGTGGGCCTTATTACTTCTTTATTCTTCTGGTCCCATTTCAGTTTTCTAGATCAGCTGGGAGTGCAGCTCAGTGGTCAGAGCACTTGATTAGCGTATACATAATCCCAGTTTCAGTCCCCAGCACTCCATGAACTGGGCAGGGTAGAGAGCCTATAATCCCAGAACTAGGGAAGTGGAAACTGTAAGATTAGGAGTTCAAGGCCAGATTTAGCTGTGGGGATCTCTGCCAGTGCCTCAGGCCACAGCCAGCAGAGTAATGATCTACATGAAGCAAGAAAGAAAATCTGGTGCAGTGTGACTTAGTAGCTGGTGTTGGTTCGGACTTCTAGAGTCTGATTCTAGGCTGTTTAATTTGGGCATATTTCAGTACAATTTGGGAAAAAGTTTTTTTTCTAGTGTAACACAAATCTTGTGTACACAAGGAGGCATAATTACTTCGAACTCTTCTCAAAAAGTATGTATCACTTATTCCCTGAAAATGGGTTCTAGAGGTGGGCTGTGTGTGCTATCTTAAGGGCCTACGGGAGGATCTGGGGTTGTCCCAGTCATACAGACAGTGCAGAGGTCACCTCTTGACCATCTCCAGTCCTGTGTGGTGTGTGGAGAACTCCTGGCCATTCAGGGGGCACAGGGATCAACTAGGCTATTAGCCAGCTCCAATCCCAGACTTCTGGGTGGAGAGCCTGCAGATTTAACATTCCTGGAATCCCTCCCTGTAGGTTATCTGTGAGCACAGGGACCTCTGTGCTCCCAACACAAATAGCTACAAATAGAGTTGGAGGACAACCTGACATACAGGGGACTGTATTTCAGATAAAAAATATTAACTAAGGCAGGAGAGGAAAGGAAAATTAGTAAAAACTTGACAAGTATTTAGTCAGGCTGGAGAAACCGTACAGCTGCTAAGAGCAGCTCTCCAAGAAGACCGGCTTGGCTCCCAGTACCACAGCTGTCAGTTAGCTCCTGCTCTGTGGGGTCTGACTCTCCCAGTCCCTGTGGATCCTGCACTCCGATTGTACACTATGCAGCTAAAGCATTCATACACTTAAGCTGAAAGCCAAAAATAAATCTTAGAAAAGGAGTACTTTGTAATTAAAACATAACTTTAAAACTAGAAATGTCTTTTTAAGTGATAATCTAGACTTATGGTTTATATAATTGTTCATGCAGCCTATAAATTACCTTGCTGTGACTTTTGGAAATATTAATGAGTTATTGCTTTCATCCTTTTTGGTAAATTCTCAGAGTATCAGCTTTCTACAGTAAGAAACGCCTTTTTTTTCTAGCTAACATTTGAGTTGATAGTACAGCATCTGGTAAGTGAACCTGCTGAGCCTATTATAACTGATATGAAACCTTGCTTTTAAGCTAGTAATCTGAAGATTAGTATAAACCAGGTGGAGGTAGAGGAAATGCAAGCTCAGGGCCAACCTGGGCTATAAAGGCATGTCTTTAAAAATATAAGGAGAAAGAAAAGAGAAAGAAACCCCCAGTAGTAATAAAATAAATCGAAATGAAATGAGCCACATTGTAATTCATTCTTTTTTTTTTTTTCTTTTTTAGTGCTGTAATTACAACAATTAACCATGATGAAGTTTGGTTTAAGAGGCCTGATGGAAGCAAATCTAAGCTTTACATTTCACAGCTACAGAAAGGGAAATACTCAATTAAACATTCGTAGTCACGATTTAAGTGTTACCTACGGCTACCTTAGTAGTGTTACCACGTGCGATGTGCCATGGGAGCCGAGAATGTATTCAGCAGCTTAATATTCTCATCCAATCATGAGAGGATGTGTCTTCTAGGTAGTGCTCTAAATAGACCCCACATCAGTAAGTCATTAAGAGAAATAGTGATAAACTCTAATCATGACCATCACGTTTATTTGCCTCGTAGGTCCCGTGCCAACAGGTCTGTTTGGTATGTATTTCTTTCTCAGTGTTGTTTCATTCTGTGTCTTACTCATGTGAGTGTGCCTCACCTTCAATGAACTACAAGCGCAGTCATCTGCAGTTTTAAATCCCCACCATTGCCACTCGCTGTGTTTGTACATAAGACTGATGAAATGTTTCCTATGAATGATTTGTATTAGTGCATTAGTTTCAATCAGAACTGAAATTTATACATAAGTGTGTGAGCGTGTATATACAGCGTCCCCAGCATACTTAGAACTGGTGGCCTACCTGTACAATCTTGTTTTACTTACCCCAAATTAATCTATTGGGTTTGAGAAGAAAAGGGAGCACTTTTCTAGACTGGTTTTTCTTCTCTTCTTCCTTGATGGCGGTGACTTCTTTTGCCAATCATATTTGGTGTTTATTAGTAGCATTGTGTCAAGTGTGACCATTGTTGCTGCCTGTGTTTATTGTGAGCTTTTAGAGGGCAGGTATCCTGCCTGGTGTTTATGACGCACAGTGTCAGAGTGACAAGTGGCTGGCAGTATTGTGCTTTCTGCACATCTGAACTTTCGAAGATTTTAGTAAGCATTTTCCAGAGGCGAAACTAGATTCTTACTCTAATTTATTGCTAGAGTGAAATACATGACCCTTCCCTTAACTCTACCACCCCCAAATTAGCATTTTTAAAAAACAAAACAACAAACCAGTGTTTTTAATATTTTAAGGCCATTTGGTGCAATTTAGAAAATGTTGGCCTCCCTTCCCTTAGCCATATTCAGAATTAACTTGGAAAGCCTCTGGAACTGTGCAGAAAACTGGAGCCCTCAGCCCAGCAGCGCAGCTGGCTACAGTGGATATGTAGGGTACAACCAAATGAAGTACTCTACTGGTCTCATGCACTTTAATTTCTGTTACAATGGTATTTAAGAGGATGAGGAAGACTCACTTCGCACTCCTCAAAGGAGTCTCTGCATGACTCCGTTAGTCCCTTACGACTTTACCTCTGCAGGTATCCCGTGCACTCCACAGTTGCCAAATTGTAACCGTCTGACTTTTGAAGTTCAGTATCAGCAACATTGTGCTGCTCTGTTCTGTTTCTGATCACCCTTAGCAGCTGTGCAGACTGTCCCAATCCAGTAGCATTTGGCAGTGCTTATATATACATATATATATATATGATGTTTGATAAGCATTTTTAATGAGATTTGTATTTTTAAATTTAGTATGTAATAAAAAGAAGTGTTTGAACATCATTTGTCGTGTTGTGTGTTACTTATTCTTACTCAAGTTCAGTTGTTTATACCCAGTCCTCTTGTGCTGCCGTCAGCAGGCCCACTGTGTTGGGGAAGGGCTTCTGCTTGGCTTCCCACACGTGTACTTCTATGAGGTGTATGTAGGTGTTCAAGAAGCTAAGTTATATTTAACTAAAAACACTATGCAGTTGTGTTATACTTTAATAAGTGTACCCTGTTTTGAAATTTTAACCAGAAAAAATTTAAAGATTTACTTCTCACACTTACCATGAAAACTTTAATTTCTGTATTCTGACTTACTGTTCTACCCTCTGTTAAGATCAAGGTAAGCTTACATTTGTCAATGGCATGAGTAATATTTCATATCTCTTGCCAATGATATGAAGTATTTTACTACAGATAGTTTTCCATTAGTCTTTTTTTTTTACTTATTTTGTTTTTTTACATTCCAATCATTG
>JADRCD010189786.1:43657-78824 GCA_019843815.1 Montemys delectorum
CCCCCCCCCCCCCCAGGCCTCCCTAATCCCTGGACCCTCAAGTCTCTCAAGGATTAAGTGCATCTTCTACTGAGGCCTGACCAGGCAGACCTCTGCTATATGTGTGCCATGGGCCTTGGACCAGCCAGTGTGTGCTCCTGGTTGGTCAGAGCTCCCTGAAGCTGGGTTAGTTGAGGCTGCTGGTTTTCCTATGGAGTTGCTCTACTCTTCAGCTTCTTTAATCCTTCCCCTAATTCAGCCATAGGGGTCCCTAACTTCAGTTCAAATGGATGGCTGTAAGTGTCTGCATCTGTCTCAGCTGCAGGTAGGGCCTCTCAGAGGACAGCCATGCCAGACTCCTGTCTGTAAGCACATCATAGCATCAGTCAGTAATAGTGTCAGGCCTTGGTGCCTCCCCCACCCCATTCCAATGAAGTGAAGATCAAGTTGGGCCAGTGATTGGACTGCTTTTCTTTCAGTCTCTTCTCCATTTTTGTCTCTGCAGTTCTTTTAGAGTGGAACAATGCTGGGTCAGAAATTTTGACTGGCTTGGTAACCCAGTTCCTCCACTTGAGGCCCTGTCTGTCTATTAGAGATGGATTTGTTGAGTTCCCTATCCCCAATGTTAGGCATTTTGGCTAAGACCTCAGAAGATGGAAAGATCTCCCACACTCATGGATAGGTAGGATTAATGTAGTGAAAATGTTCATCTTACCAAAAGCAATCTACAGATTCAATGCAATCCCCATCAAAATTCCAAGATAATTCTTCAGACATGGAAAAAGCAATTCTCAACTTCATATGAAAAAACAAAAAACCCCAGATAGCCAAGACAATTCTCAACAATAAAAGAACTTCCAGGGGAATCACCATCCCTGAACTCTAGATATATTACAAAGTAATCATGATAAAAACTGCATGGTATTGGTACAGAGACAGGCAGGTTGATCAATGAAATAGAATCAAGGACCCAGAAGTAAACCCACACACCTATGGACATTTAATCTTTGACAAGGAAGCCAAAAACATACATTGGGAAAAAGTAAGCATCTTCAATAAATGGTGCTGGTCTGACTGGTGGTATGCCTGTATGTAGAAGAATGAAAATAGATCCATATTTGTCACCTTGCATGAAACTCAAGTCCAAGTGGATCAAGGACCTCAATGTAAAGCTAGATATGCTAAATCTGATAGAAGAGAAAGTAGGGAAGAGCTTTGAAGTCATTGGCACAGGGGGAAAGTTCCTGAACAAGAACACCAACGGCTTAGGCCCTAAGATTAACAATTGATAAATGGGACCTCATGATACTGAAAAGCTTCTGTAAGGCAAAAGACACTGTCAATAGGACAAACCAGCAACCCACAGATGGGAGAAAAAATCTCCACTAACCCTACATCTGATAGAGGGCTAATACCCATTAGTCTTTTAGTCATGACATTTATTCCAGAGACTCCAGCGGTGTGTTGTACCGCTGCTGTCAGTGGCTGGACCTTTTCTACCACAGCTCCTTGTTCAGTCAGCTCACCTTGCCTGTCGTTGTCCTCTCACAGTTAAGAAAACAGTCCCAACCATCATCTAGTTCAAATTACTAGCAAACACTAGTGGAATGCACTTCATTTAGCCCTGTTATCCTGGCTCATGTCCGAGGACTGAGCACTGAGGGATTTCATTCTGTCTGCAGTAAAGATTGTTCTTGCTGGGGTGGAGGTACATGCCTATGGTGGTCTTAGCATGTAGGAGGCAGAGCAGAAGATTGGAACTTTAGGGTCAGACTTGGCTACAGAGTTTGAGGCTGGCCTGGGCTATCTGTTGGTTGTTTCAAACCAACAAACTGAAAGACAAATGAAGTGGACATTATGTTCTGGTGTATCGATTGCTACCTAGGATTTTACTTACAGAGCTGTCCATGTGCCTTACCCCTGTTTGATAATTATTTTAAAAGACTAGGGGAAATGGTTGATGTTTCTAAAAGTCTGCCTCTATACTCAATAAATCTGCTGTAAGATGGAATGAAATTGCATTTCTCTCAAGGAAAGGGGGTGAGTGAGGGGTGGACATGTGTACATTAGCTAAGACCTCTATGTAGAATCACTGAATTGGAATGTAAGCTATTGCATTTGAAAGATGAAGAGATGTCAAATACTAAAAAGCACAGGAAAGTTCAGTCTAGAGGTGAAGAGGAAGCATGTCCCTTATCTGTATGGGTGAGCTGTAGGGATCCATGTTTGTGCACTGTGTGTGATTTGTGGGATATTCCCCCATTGCTCACTGTGGGCCAGCCTCTTGCCTTCCCAAAACCTCCTACATTTTTGTTTTAAGATTTATTTGTAAAAATGCTCATTAATGTGTATGTGCTTCTTTCTGCAAGTGAAGTGTGTGTGTGTGTGTGTGTGTGTGTGCTAGCCATGAGAGCACTTGATCCCTTAGTGCTGGAGTTACAGGCTCATATAGTAAGCCATCAGATAAAGTGCTGGGAACCAAACTTGAGTCCTCTGGAAGAGCAGCAAATGCTCCTAAACACCATGTCATCTCTTCCAGTCTACTTCTAAATTCTTTCTAGACTGTGTATCCTGCCACTCTGACTGACTTATTGGAACAAAGTAGTCCCTGACTAATGAGTAGCCAGTGATTTAAAAAAAAAGTTATAATAATTAGGGTTTTATTGCTGTGAAGAGACACCAGGGCCAAGGCAACTCTTGTAAAGGACAATAATACTTAATTGGTGCTGGCTTACAGGTTCAGAGGTTCAGTCTATTGTCATCATGGCAGAAAGCATGGCAGCGTGCAGGCAGACATGGTGCCTGGTGTATTAAAAAAAAAAAAACCTATAATTTTTGTGTCCTGTCATGTGCCACATTTGTGTTTAATATATAAGCTGAAAGTCATTAGTTTTTGCATGTGCAAAACAATGAATAAAAATGTAAGAATTCTGACTACTTATTTGTCCTACATTGTTTTTTGGGGGGCTTAATATTTCTCTCCAGCTATGAAAGGCAAAATACCATGAACATTTGAAACAGTCTCAAATACCTTATCTTTTAGGTGAAAAGGTGTGTGCTACACTATAGAAAGCCAAAACTTGTAGCCAAAAGTTGGAGCTTATGTTCTCTTTCAAGACACATTTTATTAAAAGGAGGCTAAGAGCAGTTAGACAGCACACCTTTCGGGTCCTCTTTGCTTTTCTATTTGTTGCTTAGAGGGTGTGGGTGGGTGACCTTTAGAGGAGATTGCTGTAGTCCTCCACTTTTAGAAGCAGGCCGTGTGGTACCCTTTTACCACTGCTACTAAAGGTAATAAATTCTGTTCGACTGTGAGGAAGAAAGTCATTGGGTAGAGACTCAACCTTACCTTCCTTACAAGGATATTGAGAAAAATATTCTATTTCATTTGCCGCTGAAAGGCTCTGCAACTGGCTTCTTCACGGTGGAGACAGTGAAGTGCTTGCATGTGGAGGTCAGTTTGGATTTCAGTAGGTTATGTAAGTGTGTCAGTGGGTCATTATACTTAAGTACCTTGAGCACTTTTTTTGAGCAGTTTTTTTTAGCCATGAACCCTAGCAGTTTTGTTTGTTTTGAGACAGAATCTCACTATCTAGTCCTAGACTTGGACTACAACATTTATGTAGAGCAGTCTGGCCTTGAACTCACCGAGATCCATCTGCTTCTGCCTCCCAAGACTGTAGCAGTTTTTCATTTGACTCATACTCGGTGGGGTTAAATCATCTTGTAAATATTTATGTGTATATTAGTGAACACAAGAGAGTGCATTATAACCTTGCTGAGGTTCCAAGTTTCTGCCGAGTCTTTGCCTTCTCTAGAGAGGGAGCCCAGGACTACGTCACTCATCCTTCCATCCTTGACAACTTTGGTTTCTTTTGCTATTCACTATCCAAAGGAACATTTCAGTTGTGGTCATGGCCTGTGTTTAGACTCCTGAGGAGGGAGGTTGCTTTGCTGGTCACTGCCTTCTTGACCTTCTGATTCTATCGTTTCTACCTTCATCCCAAGGCTTAGAAGATTTTGCATGAGTCTGTTCTACATTTGCCTTCCAGTTAAAGAGGAAGGGATACAGAGGGCCTGTCCTTTTGTACTAAAGGAAGACGGCAGTTTACTCTTCTGCATCCTCTTTCAAGCGTAATATGTCTTAGTAATTGGTCGTGGTTTGTGTGTGTCTGTCAAGTCTACTCTGAATGAAGGGCCGCACGTGGAGGTGGGTTTGGATTTCATCCACACCTACACCTTCCCTCCCCTTTCTTAATCAAACAAGCCTGAAGTGAAAGCTCGTGTTTTAGTCTGCGTAGTGTGAATATGCCTGGCCCATGAGAAGTGCTACTATGAGGAGGCGTGGCTTTGTTGGAGGAAGCCTGTCACGTATAGGCAGGCTTTGTGAGCTCCTAGTGCTCAAGCTCCACCCATCGTGGAAGAGTCAGTCTCCTGGCTGCCTTCAGATCAAGAGGTAGAACTCTCAGCTCCTTCTCCAGCACCATGTCTGCCTGGATGTTGCCATACTTTCTGCTATGATGATAACGGACTGAATCACTGAAACTGTAAGCCCGCCCCAATTAAATGTTGTCTTTTATGAGTTGCCTTGGCCATGGTGTCTCTTCACAACAATAAAAACCTAGGACAGTCTATGAAGATGACATGGATATATCTCTCATCTCAGGTAAAATTACTGGATTGAATGGTTGGGGACATTTATTTTTGGTTTATATTTTACTAGATATTGTCAAACTTCTCTATAAATAAACAGTACCCGGTTTATAATTCTACTGACAATATATAGGGGTACCTATTTTTCCTTATCACAGGGACACTGGGGTGATTTTCATTGTGTTTATTCTCTGACATTTTCCTGTGTTGGCTTAAATTCCTTTGCTTTAGTCAGCTGGCTAGACCTTCATTCTGTTCTCTTTGAATGACTGCCCTCATGCCTGGGCTTCAGTATCATTATCCTGACAAATCTCAAGTTGATCACTATCTTCACTATGGTTTCACATTTCATAATGCCAGTCGGGCTATCTCCTAGTTCATGTTCTTGGTACTGTGAACATACAGAAAAACAAGGATTCCCCCCCGCCCCGCCCCCGGCCCCGCCCCCGCCCGCCCCGGCCCCGCCCCCGCCCGCCCCGGCCCCGCCCCTACCACCTACATTTACACTCTTGTGAAGGCTATGGTAGGTGACTCGACTCCTAGATTTTGGAACTACTCTATTTCTGGTTGTGAATTCTGAAGCTTACTGACTATATGCTTGGAAACTTAACCTCTGAGGTCTCAATTTCCCTATTTGAGAATTAAATGATAATTAAGACTGTAGGGCCGGCGGTGGTGGCGCACGCCTTTAATCCCAGCACTCGGGAGGCAGAGGCAGGCGGATTTCTGAGTTCGAGGCCAGCCTGGTCTACAGAGTGAGTTCCAGGACAGCCAGGGCTACACAGAGAAACCCTGTCTCGAAAAACAAAAACAAACAAACAAACAAAAAAACCAAAACCAAAAACAAAAAACAAAAAAGACTGTAGGGGTGTAGTGAGAATTTAATAAATTAATATATAGCAGCAAGGGTATAAGGGAATACTTATAACATGGCATAACATGGAAAGGTTATATGTTTATTACATATGTGCGTTTTTAAAAATTTTTTATTGAAAATAATTTTCATACAAAGTATTCTGATTCTCCTTCTCCATTTCCTTCCAGATCTTCCCATATCCTCACCTAACAAAACCAAACACACATACATGTACAAATAAAACACAAAATTAAAAATCATATCATACAATCATACAAACAAAGGACCAGTAAGCTTAAAAAAAAAGTCCAAATAAAGCAAGATAAGACAGAAAAATCTACAAAAATACCATTGAGGTTGTTTTGTGTTGGGTATCTATTGCTGGAAATGTGGTCTGCCATTAGTATGGTTTATATACCCACTGAGATTCCTTTGAAGAAAACCGTCTTAGCCAGTGTTTTATTGCACTGAAGAGATACCATGACAATAGCAACTCTTATAAAGGAAAGCATTTAGTTAGTGCTTGCTTACAGTTTTGTAAGTTTGTTCCATTGTCATTATGGTGGGGAGTGTAGTGCATGTAGTCATACATGGTGCTGGAGAAGCCGCTGGGAATTCTGCATCTGGATCTAAATGCAGCAGGAAGAAAGAACCATTAGGACTGGCTTGGACTTTTGAAATCCCAAAGCCCACCCCTTGTGACACACTTCCTTGGCCATACCTCCTAATCCCTCTCAAGTAGTACTACTCTCTGATGACCAAGCATTCAAATATGTGAGCCTATGGGGGCCATTTTCATTTAAACCACTACAGCTATTCTTTTCTTTTAGTAGTTAACAGTTGGAGATAGCTTCTTTGTTAAGGATAGGAGTTCATGTGTTCTTTCCCCTCTCAGCACTCTGGCCCTGCTGGCTCAAATATGTGCAGACCCTTTGCATGCTTCCATGGTCTCTGTGAGTTCATGTGTTTCAGTCATGTTGTGTCTAAAAGGCCTTGTTTCCTTGTCTTCCATCCCCTCTGGCTCTTACAATTTTTCTGCCTCCTCTTCCTCCTAGTTCCCTGAGCCCTGAGGGGAGGGGTTGATGAAGACATTCCATTTAGGACTGAGTGTTTCAAAATCTTACTCTACACATTGTCTGGCTAGGGAGTCTCTGTGTTTGTTACTATCTTTTGCAAGAGGACGCTTCTTTAATGATGGCCTCATGAGACACTGATCTACAGGTATAGTAGAATATCTTTAGGAGCATTTTGTTTTTATTTTCCTTTAATAAAACAATAATATTTGTTTATCTCCTTGGCCTAGGTAGTATCAGGTTCTTGACCACCCAAGCTGTTTCAGGTGTGGGTTCCATCTTATGGAGTGGGCCTTAAATCCAACCAGATTCTGGTTGGCTACTCTTTTTTTTTCTTTCTTTTCTTTTCTTTTATAGATTTATTTATTATTATATGTAAGTACACTGTAGTTATCTTCAGACACACCAGAAGAGGGCCTCAGATCTCATTACAGATGGTTGTGAGCCATCATGTGGTTGCTGAGATTTGAACTCAAGACATTCGGGAGAGCAGTCAGTGCTCTTAACCATTGAACCATCTCTCCAGCCCGTGGTTGGTTATTCTTGATGTTTGTACCATTATTGTACCAGCGAATCATGCAGGCAGGTCACCATTGTAGATTGTGGATTTTGTAGCTGGGTTGGTGGTTACCCTTCTTTTCTTTTAATGTGCACATTGCCTTCCAGTATCATGGAGACTGGTCAGCAGGGGTGAAGGCTCCAGTAAGGCACCAGCTTAACTTCTCAGTGCTCAGTGAGATGTGTTAAGTGCTGTCTTCAACAGTAGTGCCTCACTAAGTTTGTAGAGAGCAAGAATTAATTAGCCTTGGAAATAGCCTCAGTTGTTTTGGGGTTTCCATGGGGCTCTTTTGGCCAAACTCAATTATGTTTAATCCATTTCTGACGTTGGAGTTTCACTTGGTGAAAGTTGTACAGTTGATGCATTGTCTCCTCCATAGTTTGGAGATTCCACTCATAATTCTTTTTTTAATTAAACTAATAAAATTTATTTTGAAATATACAACTCCTCTGTGCACCTTTCCCTGTAAGTGGAGAGCTTGTCTCCAGGGAGTGCTCTGACCCCGGGACCAGGTGAGATCTGCCATTTTTTTCTCAGGTGGGACCAGCCAGGAGGCATAGGCCACAGAAGCTGCAGAGCAATTTGGACAGGCAGGGTCCTTCATTCATCTATATGCACCCAGGAGGGACTGCTGATCCACAGCACCCTGCCCACAGGTCTTACCAGGGGAGAGCTGATCTCCCAGAAGTGCTGACACAGGCTTACAGACACACAGGAAGAACAAGCTCCAGCCAGAGACAGCAAGAACATCTAACACCAGAGATTAACAGATGGTGAAAGGCAAATGCAAGAATCTTATCAACAGAAACAAAGACTATTTGGCATCATCAGAACCTAGTACTCCTACCATTGGAAGTCCTGGATACCCCAGCACACCAGAAAAGCAAGATTTGGATCTAAAATCATATCTCATGGTGGTGATAGAGGAATTTAAGAAGGACATAAATAACTACCTTAGAGAAATACGGGAGAACACAAGTAAACAGGCACAAGTCTTTCAGGAAAACACAAAAATCCCTTAAAGAATTACAGGAGAACATGAGTAAACAAGTAGAAGCCCTTAAAGAGGAAACACAAAATTCGTTTAAAGAATTACAGGAAACCACAACCAAACAGGTGAAGGAATTGAACAAAACCATCCAGGACCTAAAAATGGAAGTAGAAACAATTAAGAAATCACAAAGAGAGACAACTCTAGAGATAGAAAACCTGGGAAAGAAGTCAGGAGCCATAGATTTGAGCATCACCAACAGAATACAAGAGAAGAGAGAATCTCAGCTGCAGAAGATACCATAGAAAACATCAACACAACAGTTAAAGAAAACACAAAATGCAAAAAGCTTCTAACCCAAAACATCCAGCAAATCCAGGACACAATGAGAAGACCAAACCTAAGGATAATAGGTATAGAAGAGAGTAAAGACTCCCAAGGTAATGGACCAGTAAATATCTTCAACAAAATTATAGAAGAAAACTTCCTGAACCTAAAAAAAGAGATGCCCATGAACATACAAGAAGCCTACAGAACTCCAAGTAGTTTAGACCAGAAAAGAAATTCCTCCTGTCACATAACAGTCAAAACACCAAATGCACAAATCAAAGAAAGAATATTAAAAGCAGTGTGGGAAAAAGATCAAGTGACATATAAAGACAGGCCTATCAGAATTACACCAGACTTCTCCCCAGAGACTATGAAAGCCAGAAGATACTGGGTTGATGTCATACAGACCCTAAGAGAACACAAATGCCAGCCTAGGCTACTATACCTAGCAAAACTCTCAATTACTATAGATGGAGAAACCAAAGTATTCCATGACAAAACCAAATTTACACAATATCTTTCCACAAATCCAGCCCTTTAAAGGATAATAAATGGAAAACTCCAAAACAAGGAGGGAAACTACATCCTAGAAAAAACAAGAAAGTAATTTTCCAACAAAACTAAAAGAAGATAGCCACATGAACAGAATTCCAACTCTAATAACAAAAATAACAGGAAGCAACAATTACTTTTTTTTGAATATTTTTTATTAGCTATTTTCTTTATTTACATGTCATATGATTTCTCCTTTCCCAGTTTTCCCTCAAAACAAACAAACAAACAAATAAATAAAAACAAGAACAAACCCCTGTTGCCTCCCCCTCCCTATGCTTGCCAACCCACCCTCTCCCACTTATTGGCCCTGGCATTCCCCTACACTGGGGCACAGAACCTTCACAGGGCCAAGGGCCTCTCCTCCCATTGATAATTGACTTTGCAATACTCTCTATACACATGCTGCCAAAACAATCAGTCCCTCCATGTATAGTCCTTGGTTGGTGGTTGAGTCCCTGGGAGCTCTGAGGGTACTAGTTAGTTCATATTGTTGTTCATCCTAAGGGGCTGCAAACCCTTCAGCTCTATAGAACCTTTCTCTAACTCCTTCATTGGGGACCATGTACTCAGTTCAATGGATGGCTGTGAGGCTCTACATCTGTATTAGTCATGTACTGTCAGAGCCTCTCAGGAGATAGCTATATTAGGCTGGCTTGTCCTTCCTTCAGTCTCTGCTCCATAGTTAGTCTCTGCAACTCCTTCCAATAGGTATTTTGTTCCCCCTTTTAAGAAGGAATTAAATGTCCACATTTTGGTCTTCCTTCTTCTTGAGTTTCTTGTGGTTTGTGGGTTGTTCTTCCTGTACTCTGAACTTCTGGGCTAATAACCATTTATCAGAGAGTGCATACCATGTGTGTTCTTTTGTGATTAGGTTGCCTCACTCAGGATGATATTCTCCAGATCCATCCATTTCCTTAAGAATTTCATAAATTCAAACAATTACTTTTTAAAATATCTATTAATAGCAATGGACTCAGTTCCCCAATAAAAAGGCATAGACTATCAGACTGGGTATGTAAATAGGACCCAGCATTTTGTTGCATACAGGAAATCCACCTCAGTGACAAAGACAGACACTACCTCAGAATAAAAGGCTGGAAAACATTTTTCCAAGCAAATGGTCCCAAGAAACAAGCTGGAGTAGCCATTCTAATATCGAATAAAATCGACTTTCAACCTAAAGTGATCAAAAAAGCTAAGGAGGGACACTTCATACTCATCAAAGGTAAGATCTACCAAGATGAACTCTCAATTCTGAACCACTATGCTCCAAGTGCAAGGGCATCTACATTCATAAAAGAAACTTTACTAAAGCTCAAAGCACACATTGCACCACAAACAATAGTGGGAGACTTCAACACCCCACTCTCTGCAATGGAAAGATCATGGAAACAGAAACTAAACAAAGACACAGTGAGACTAACAGGAGTTATGAAACAAATGGATTTAACAGACATCTACAGAACATTTCATCCTAAAACAAAAGGATATATCTTCTTCTCAGCACCTCATGGTACCTTCTCCAAAACTGACCATATAATCGGTCACAAATCAATCCTCAACAGATATAAGAAGATTTTGAAATAATTCCTTGCATCCTATCAAATCACCATGGACTAAGGCTCAATAACAATATAAACAATAGAAAGCCCACATACACATGGAAGCTTAACAACACTCTACTCAATGATAACTTGATCCAGGAAGAAATAAAGAAAAAAAATTAAAGACTTTCTAGAGTTTAATGACAATGAAGCCACAACATACCCAAACTTATGGGACACAAGGAAAGCAGTCCTAAGAGGAAAACTCATAGCTCTGAGTGCCTCCAAAAAGAAACTGGAGAGAACATACACTAGCAATTTGACAGCACATCTGAAAGATCTAGAACAAAAAGATGCAAATTCACCCAAAAGGAGTTGAAGCAGGAAATAATCAAACTCAGGGCTGAAATCAACCAACTGGAAACAAAAAGAACTGTACAAAGAATCAACCAAACCAGGAGCTGGTTTTTTGAGAAAATCAACAAAATAGATAAACCCTTAACCAGACTAACTAGAGGGCACAGACACAGTATCCTAATTAACAAGATCGGAAATGAAAAGGGAGAGATAACAACAGAAACTGAGGAAGTCCAAAAAATCATGAGAGCCACTACAAAAGCCTATACTCGATAAAAATGGTAAACCTGGATGAAATGGACAATTTTCTAGACAGATACCAGGTACCAAAGTTAAATCAAGATCAGATAAATGATCTAAACAGACCCATATCCCCTAACGAAATAGAAATAGTCATTAATAGTCTCCCAACCAAAACAAAAAACAAAAAACAAAACAAACAAACAAAAAAAACCAAACAGATGGGTTCAGTGCAGAGTTCTATCAGACCTTCAAAGAAGACCTAATACCAATACTCTTAAACTATTCCATAAAACAGAAACAGAAGATACACTACCCAACCCATTCTGTGAAACCATAATTACTCTGATACCTAAACCACACAAAGACTTAACAAAGAAATAAAACTTCAGACCAATTTCCCTTATGAATATTGATGCAGAAATACTCAATAAGATTCTTCCAAACCGAATCCATGAACACATCAAAATGATCATCCATCATGATCAAGTAGGCTTCATCCTAGGGATGCATGGATGATTCAATATACGGAAATCTATCAACGTAATTCACTATATAAACAAACTCAAAGAAAAAAACCATATGATCATCTCATTAGATGGTGAGAAAGCATTTGACAAAATCCAACACCCCTTCATGATAAAAGTTTTAGAAAGATCAGGAATTCAAGGCCCATACCTAAACATAGTAAAAACAATTTACAGCAAGCCAGTAGCTAACATCAAACTAAATGGAGAGAAACTTGAAGCAATCTAAAATCAGGGACTAGAAAAGGCTGCCCACTCTCTCTCTACCTATTCAATATTGTACTTGAAGTCCTAGCCAGAGCAATTAGACAACAATAGGAGATCAAAGGGATACAAATTGGAAAGGAAGAAGTCAAATTATCACTATTTGCTGATGAAATGATAGTATACTTAAGTGACCCCAAAAATTCCACCAGAGAACTCCTAAACATGATAAACAACTTCAGCAAAGTAGCTGGATATAAAATTAATTCACGCAAATCAGTGGCCTTCCTCTACACAAAGGATAAACAGTCTGAGAAAGGAATTAGGGAAACAACACCCTTCACAATAGTTACAAATAATATAAAATACCTTGGTGTGACTCTAACTAAGCAAGTAAAAGATCTGTGTGACAAAAACTTCAAGTCTCTGAAGAAAGAAATCAGAGATCTCAGAAGATGGAAATATCTTCCATGCTCATGGATTGGCAGGATTGCTATAGTAAAAATGGCCATCTTGATGAAAGCAATCTACAGATTCAATGTAATCCCCATCAAAATAAATTCCAATTCAATTCTTCACAGACTTGGAAAGAGCAATTTGCAAATTCATCTAGAATAACAAAAACTCTAGGATAGGGAAAATTATTCTCAACAATAAAAGAACCCCGGGTGGAATCACCATCCCAGACATTAATCTGTACTACAGAGCAATTGTGATTAAAACTGCATGGTATTCATACAGTGACAGGCAGGTAGATCAGTGGAATAGAATTGAAGACCCAGAAATGAAGCCACATACCTATGGTCACTTGATCTTTGACAAAGGAGCTAAAACCATCCAGTGGAGAAAAGACAGCATTTTCAACAAATGGTGGTGGCTCAACTGGCAGTTAGCATGTAGAAGAATGCAAATCGATCCATTCTTATCTCCTTGTACAAAGTTCAAGTCCAAGTGGAAGAAGGACGTCCACATAAAACCAAATACACTGAAACTAATAGAAAAGAAAGTGGGGAAGAACCTCGAGCACATTGGCACAGGGGAAAATTTCCTGAACAGAACACCAATAGCTTATGCTCTAAGAGCAAGAATTGACAAATGGGATCTCATAAAATTACAAAGCTTCTGTAAGGCAAAGGACACTGTCAATAGGACAAAACAGCAACCTACAGGTTGGGAAAAAATCTTTACCAATCCTACAACTGATAGAGGACTAATATCCAATATATATAAAGAACTCAAGAAGTTAGACTCCAGAGAACCAAATAACCCTATTAAAAATGGGGTACAGAGCTAAATAAAGAATTCTCAATTGGGGCTGGAGAGATGGGTCAGCGGTTAAGAACACTGACTGCTCCTCCAAAGGTCCTGAGTTCAAATCCCAGCAACCACACAGTTTCTCACAACCACCTGTAATGAGATCAGATGCCCTCTTCTGGTGTGTCTGAAAACAGCTACAGTGTACCTACATATAATAAATAAATAAATAAATCTTAAGAAAAAAAAAAGAATTCTCAATTGAGGAATATCGAATGGCTGAGAAGCACCTAAAGAAATGTTCAATATCCTTAGTCATCAGGGAAATGCAAGTCAAAACAACCCTGAGATTCCACCTCACACTAGTCAGAATGGCTAAGATCAAAAACTCAAGTGACAACAGATGCTGGGAAGGTTGTGGAGAAAGAAGAACACTCCTTCATTGCTGCTAGGATTGCAAGCTGGTACAATCACTCTGGAAATCAGTTTGGCAGTTCCTCAGGAAACTGGACATAGTACTACCTGAAGACCCAGCTATTCCACTCCTGGGCATATACCCAGATGATGTTCCAACATGTAATAAGGACACATGCTCCACTATGTTAATAGCAGCCTTATTTATAATAGCCAGAAGCTGGAAACAACCCAGATGTCCCTCAAAAGAGGAATGGATACAGAAAATGTGTTACATCTACACAATTCAGCTATTAAAATCAATGAATTTATGAAATTCTTAGGGAAATGGATGGATCTGGAGAATATCATCTTGAGTGAGGTAACACAATCACAAAAGAGCACACATGGTATGCACTCTCTGATAAGTGGATATCAGCCCAGAAGCTCACAATACCCAAGATACAATCCACAAACCACAAGAAACTCATGAAGAAGGAAGATCAAAGTGTGGATATTTAGTTCCTTCTTAGAAGGGGGAACAAAATACCCATGGAAGGAGGTTCAGAGACTAACTATGGAGCAGAGACTGAAGGAAGGGCAATCCAGAGACTGTTCCACCTGGGAATCCTTCCCATATTCAATCATAAAACCCAGACACTATTGTGGATGTCACCAAGTGCTGGCTGACAGGAACCTGATATAGCTGTCTCCTGAGAGACTCTGACACTGCCCAACTAATACAGAAGTAGATGCTTACAGCCATCTATTGAACTGAGCACAGGGTCCCCAATGAAGGAGCTATAAAAAGGACCCAAGGAGTTGAAGGGTTTGTATCCCCTTAGCACGAACAACAATATGAACTAACTAGTACCTTCAGAGCTCCCAAGGACTAAATCACCAACCAAAGAGTACACATGGTGGGACTCATGGCTCCAGCTGTATATGTATAGCAGAGGATGGCCTAGTAGGTCATCAATGGCAGGAGAGGCCCTTGGCCCTGTGATGGTTCTATACCCCAGTGTAGGGGAATACCAGGGCCAGGAATCAGGGTAGGGTGGGTTGGTGAGCAGGGGAGGGGTCAGGGAACAGCTTTCCACCCCTGCCCCAGGGGAAACTGGGAAAGGAGATATCATTTGAAATGTAAATAAAGAAAATATCTAATTAAAAAAAAATAGCCAGGCAGAGGTGGCACACGCCTTTAATCCCCCCAGCACTAGGGAGGCAGAGGCAGAGGCAGGCGGATTTCTGAGTTCCAGGCCAGCCTGGTCTACAGAGTGAGTTCCAGGACAGCCAGGGCTACACAGAGAAACCCTGTCTCGAAAAAAACCAATAAATAAATAAATAAATAAATAAATACAACTCAGTATTGACATTTTTAAGTCATCAAACTAATTTATAATAGTTAAATGCCTCTTAAGTATACATGATATCTTCTGAAGCTAAAAGTAATATGCACTCATTCAGTTTTTAAAATCTATTTTGAACATTAAACATGATAGAAGTAGAAAAAAAATCTCTTATGAAGTCCTGTATGATAGGAAATTTTGAAAAGTTCTTTATTAAACAAAAACTGTTCCATCTCCAAGGGAGAATACACAGTGTAACTGTGGCTTCATAGAGTGAATTGGGTAGTGTTCCTTCTGTTTCTGTTTTGTGGAATAGTTTGAAGAGTATTGGTATTAGGTCTTCTTTGAAGGCCTGATAGAATTCTGTACTAAACCTATATGGTCCTGGGCGTTTTTTGGTTGGGAGACTTTTAATGACTGCTTTTATTTCTTTAGGAGTCATGGAACTGTTTAGATGGTTTATCTGACCCTGATTTAACTTTGGTATTTGGTATTTGTCTAGAAAATTGTCCATTTCATCCAGGTTTTCCAGTTTTGTTGAGCATAGGCTTTTGTAGTAGGATCTCATGGTTTTTTGAATTTCCTCAGTTTCTGTTGTTATATCTCCCTTTTCATTTCTGATTTTGTTAATTAGGATACTGTCTCTGTGCCCTCTGGTTAGTATGGATAAGGGTTTATCTATCTTGTTGATTTTCTCAAAGAACCAGCTCTTGGTTTGGTTGATTCTTTGTATAGTTCTTTTTGTTTCCAGTTGGTTGATTTCAGCCCTGAGTTTGATTATTTCCTGCTGTGTACTCCTCTTGGGTGTACTTGCTTCTTTTTGTTCTAGATCTTTCAGATGTGCTGTCAAATTGCTAGTGTATGCTCTTTTCAATTTCTTTTTGGAGGCACTCAGAACTATGAGATTTCCTCTTAGGACTACTTTCCTTGTGTCCCATAAGATTGGGTATGTTGTGCCTTCATTTTCATTAAATTCTAAAGTCTTTAATTTCTTTCTTTATTTCTTCCTTGACTCAGTTATCACTGAGTGGGCCATTGCTCAGGTTTCATGTGTATATGGGCTTTTTGTTGTTTTTATTGCTATTGAAGACCAGCCTTAGTCCGTGGTGATCTGATAGGATGCATGGGATTATTTCAGTCTTCTTATATCTGTTAAGGACTATTTTGTGACTGATTATATGGTCAATTTTGGAGAAGGTACCATGAGATGCTGAGAAGAAGGTATATTCTTTTGTTTTAGGATGAAATGTTCTGTAGATATCTGTTCAATCCATTTGATTCATATCTTCTGTTAGTTTCACTGTGTCTCTGTTTAGTTTCCGTTTCCATGATCTGTTCATTGCTGAGAGTGGGATATTGAAGTCTCCCAGTATTATTGTGTGCTGTGCAATGTGTGCTTTGAGCTTTAGTAAAGTTTCTTTTATGAATGTGGATGCCCTTGCATTTGGAGCATAGATATTCAGAATTGAAAGTTCTTCTTGGTAGATTTTTCCTTCAATGAGTATGAAGTTTCCTTCCTTATCCTTTTTATTAACTTTCAACTTTTGGTTGAAAGTTGATTTTATTTGATATTAGAATGGCTACTCCAACTTGTTTCTTGAGACCATTTGCTTGGAAAATTGTCTTCCAGCCCTTTACTCTCAGATAGTGTCTGTCTTTGACACTGAGGTACATTTCCTGTATGCAGCAAAATGCTGGGTCCTGTTTACGTATCCAGTCTATTATTCTATGTCTTTTTATTGGGGAATTGAGTCCATTGATGTTAAAAGATATTAAGGAATAGTAATTGTTGCTTCCTGTTATTTTGATGTTATTTTTATGTTTGTGTGGCTATCTTCTTTTGGGTTTTTTGAAAGAAGATTACTTTCTTGCTTTTTCTAGGGTGTAGTTTCCCTCCTTGTGTTGGCATTTTCCATCTATTATCCTCTGTAGGGTGGATTTGTAGAGAGATATTGTGTAAATTTGTTTTTGTCAAAGAATATCTTGGTTTCTCCATCTATGATAACTGAGAGTTTTGCTGGGTATAGTAGACTGGACTGGCATTTTTGTACTTTTAAGAATCTGTATAACATCTGCCCAGGATCAGTGAGAAGTCTGGTGTAAGTCTGATAGGTCTGCCTTTATATGTTACTTGACCTTTTTCCCTTACTACTTTTAATATTCTTTGTTTTGTGCATTTGGTGTTTTGACTATTATGTGACAGGAGGAATTTCTTTTCTAGTCCAATTTACTTGGAGTTCTGAAGGCTTCTTGTATGTTCATGGGCATCTCTTTCTTTAGGTTAGGGAAGTTTTCTTCTATAATTTTGTTGAAGATATTTACTTGCTCTTTAAGTTGGAAGTCTTTACTCTCTTCTATACCTATTATTCTTAGGCTTGGACTTCTCATTATGTCCCGGATTTCCTGGATGTTTTGGGCTAGAAGCTTTTTGCATTTCATGTTTTCTTTGACTGTCGTGTCAATGTTTTCTGTGGTATCTTCTGCCCCTGAGATTCTTTCTCTCTTCTATCTCTTGTATTCTGTTGGTGATGCTTGCATCTATGACTTCTGATCAGGTTTTCTAACTCCTTTCCTAGGTTTTCTAACTCCCGGGTTGTCTCCCTTTGTAATTTCTTTATTGTTTCTATTTCCATTTTTAGATCCTAGATGATTTTGTCTAATTACTTCACCTTTTTGGTTGTGTTTTCCTGTAATTCTTTAAGGGATTTTTGTGTTTCCTCTTTAAGGGCTTCTAGCTGTTTACCTGTGTTCTCTTGTATTTCTTTAAGGGAGTTATTTATGTCTTTCTTAAAGTCTTCTATCATCATCATGAGATGTGATTTTAAATTAGAGTCTTGCTTTTCTGGTGTGTTGAGGTATCCTGGGCTCACTTTGGTGGGAGAACTGGGTTTGATGATGCCAAGTAGCAGTCTTGGTTTCTTTTTTTTTTTTCTTGAGACAGGGTTTCTCTGTGTCACCTTGGCTGTCCTGGAACTCACTCTGTAGACCAGGCTTGAGCTCAGAAATCCACCTGCCTCTGCCACTACCGTCTGGCATAGTCTTGGTTTCTATTGCTTATGTTTTTGCCCTTGCCTCTCACCACCTCGTTATCTCTGACTGTGGCTTGTCCCTCCTGTGCGTCAGAACTCCTGGGAGACCAGCCCTCTCCTAATGGTATTTGGGTATGGAGCACTGTGGCACAGGATCAGGTCTGGGTGCGGATGGAAATGGGAAAGATCCTGTCCCAGGCTGCTCCTTGGTTCCTGTGACCTGAGGGCTCCAGGCAGGTTCCTCTGAGCAGAAGTGGTGGTCTTATCTGAGATCACAGGCTTTTCAGCACTCCTGGGAGACCTGCTTTTTCCCAGCATTATTTATGTATGGAGCACTCTCTCATATTTCTTTTATATGTATATACATTTTAAGAAGCTTCTCTAACGGCCCTTAGCATTTGTTAGCTGTCCGTCCTTGTATTCTCTCCCTGACTCCCATCTTTTCTCCTTCTCCCTGGTTAATGCCCTTATTCTAGTTTCACCTCTGTCTCTCCATTATTATATATTTTATTTCCCCTTCCTTGGGAGATCCTCCCTTCCCCTCTAGTCCCTTACTCTATACCTAAATTCTGTGGTTATGTGAATTGCAGCATGTCTGTTGAAGGCTTAAAAGCTAATATATGTACATAATATGTACATACACACAAAACATACAAACATACATACATAAATACAAAATTTGTCATTTTTTAGTCTGGACTACATCACTGCAGATGACTTTTTTTTTTTTTTTTTACAATTACATCCATTTACCTATGGTTTTCATATTCTAACAGCCGAATAACATTGCATTGTGTAAATGTACTATATTTTATTATCCATTCATCTGTTGATGGATAGCTAGGCTCTTTCTAATTTCTGGTTGTTAAGAATAGATCAGCAATGAACATGGATGAACACAAGTCTCTATGGTAGAATATAGAGTCCTTTGAGTATATGCCCCACTATATATTTTATTCCATTTCACAATCCATGTGATTATGTATTCTCACAGATTCTAACATAACAAGTGTTTTCTGAAATTGTTCCCTTTCTCCTATTCCTGATGCCCTTGGTTTTCATCTTTGATATATTTTACTGGAACAATTGTGATAGCCCAACTTTTTTCTGTAGAAAATGTTAACAGTATTTCTAAAACCCAGCACTAATCTTTGTTTCTCACTCCCAGCTGGACTTCATTTTCTCTGCTTATGTAGCTCTCTGTTTCTACTTTCTCCAGTGAATGTTTTTTGCCGATTGGTCGATGTGGTTCTGGAGAGAACACCACTTCTTTAAAATCTGTCAGATCTAAGTCCCAGTTTCCTGATGAGTTGACATGTAGCCCTTCCTTCACTAACTGAGGAAAGAGAATCAGTGTACCTCTGATGTTGAAGCTGGGACAGTAACAGTTGAGAATGGTAGGCAAGGTTTTGTCCTGTGAAAAAAGCTGAGAGATTACATACAGCTCCTTGGCACTGAACTTGCTGGTATCAGCCGACTGTACTTCAAGGCTTCCTTGTGTTACAGTTACTTCTGGAGAGGTTGCCTCTTTCTAAATTATTTCTAGCCAGTCTCACAGTCTTGAAACACATGACAAATTCTAGATAAGTGGTCCTCAATTTTTCTAATGCTGTGACCCTTTATTACAGTTTCTCATGCTGTGGTTATTTTTGTTACTTCATAACTGTAATTTTGCTATTGTTATGAATCATAATGTAAATACCTGATATGAAGGATATCTCATGTGTGACCCCTCCCCAAAGGGGTTGTGACACACAGATTGAGAATCATTGTTCCAGAGCTTCGTCTTCTATTGATATCCATCTTGAAGATCATAATAAACTTTGTACTTTTAACCACAGATTCAAAGACTAAAAACTAAAGTCTTTATGGAATTCCCTCTCTCACTCTCTCTCTCTCTCTCTCTTTGTGTGTGTGTGTGTGTGTGTGTGTGTGTGTGTGTGAGAGAGAGAGAGAGAGAGAGAGAGAGAGAGAGAGAGAGAGTGAGAGAGTGAGAGAGTGAGGGGTGGTGGTGGTGGTGCTTAAGTAGAAACTACCTGGACCTTATTAGGCTCTACATTCTTTTATAGAGCATCAGCATTCAACATCATCAACACATCAACATCCAGCAAGGCCACTCTGATGGGGTTGAAAAGAAATAAGTCTTTCTTTGTGCCCATAGCTTGCCTAACTATAGACATAAATAAGATCCATCTGGGCCAGGTGGGCCAGTAGAAGCCAGCCAGGCCACTCTGCCTCACCAGGTGGGTGACACTACAAGGAACAAATAAATGATGGAGAAGTGGGAAAGAAAGAACAGAGTGATACACACACTGTGGAGAGAGGTGGAACTGGAGATGCGTCAGTGGTGACAGGTGTTAGGGCTGAGGTTGATTGATAGTAGAGCATGTCCTTGCCCAGTAGGGTCGGCAAGGTGGTGTGTACCAACCTGGAGGACATGCAGATGCAGACTCAGTCCCAGAGCATGCCACCCAGCATGAGGGGTCACCCTGGATTTGGGCATCGATGGAGGCCCAAGATGAAGAACAGTTCACTTTTTGGATTGGATCTCCTTGAAGGACCACTGTGGTCTGTGATATCACCAAAAGCCATGCTGGTGTTTGTGGTCCATGCCGATGCCCCAGGCTGTGATGAAACCTGAGATCCATATGGACATATGCAATCTGTGCTTCTGACTGAAGCCTTGGCGATGTCCTTGGGTTTAGTTGCCTGGGGAGATAGGGATGTTGGTGTGAGTGGCCTGTGTAGCCACCTGAAGCCATGTTGAGGCCCATGGTCCATGCTGCTGCATGAAGCCAGTCTGTGGGCCATGTTGAAGAGAGTGGCCCATGCTGCCTGGGACCATGCTGATGCTCTTTGGTCCATGCTGTCACTCAGGGCCATGTGTGGGTCAGAGGGTCCTTATGCATCCAGGTCTGGGTTGATGTCTGTGGCCCATGTTACCACATAAGGCCATGTGGATGTCTGTGACCTATGCTGTGTCCTGAAGCCCATGAACCATGTTGCTTTGAGGTGCGTGTTGATCAGAGTGGCCAGGGTAGACACTTGGAGGCACGTTGATGCCCTTGGCCTATGCTTGTTGGGGGCCATGTCAGGGTCTATGATCCTACTGCAGCTGAGGTCTGGGTTGATGTCTGTGGTCTGAATTACCACCAAAGACCATGCAGAGGACTGCCGTCTGTGCTGCTGCCTGAAGCTGTGTCTAGGTCCCTGGGTTGTGCTGCTTCTGCGACGTGCTCATCTGGGTGGCCTGTGCTGCCACCCGGAGGCCATCACGATGTCCAGGCCTGTGCTGCCACCAAGGATCATGTCCGGATCCATGGTCCTACTGCAGCCAGGCTCTGTGTTGATGTTCATAGCCTGTGCTACCACCAAAGGTCTTGTGAATCGCTGCGGTCTGGCCATGTTGATGTCTGAGGGCTATGCTGTTGCTGGGGACCATATTGATGTGAGTGGCCTGTGATTGACACCTGAGGCCATGTAGCTGTCGTTGGCCCAGGCTATCTCTGAGATGAGGGCCTTGTCTGGGTCCATGGTCCTACTGAAGCTGGGCGGTGACCATGGTCTGTGCCGTTGCCAAACACCACGTAGAAGCCCATGATCTGTGCTTCCAGTGACTTTAAAGAGCAAGGAAACTATTTTTGCAGAGGTATCTATGACTGTAGATGTCCAGTTGAGCAAGAGGGACTTGGAAGTCTTCTGTGAGCTTCCCCTCTCCCCTCCATCCCCAAGAATAAGTAACAGTCTAAACAGGAAGCCATTGGAGAGAACTCTTTAAAAGTGTGATAAGGATGCTGAAGTGTAGCTCTCCACAGTTGATGGCTTCTGGTGGAGGTGCAGGAGGGAAGGACTCAGTTCTATTTAAGGTGCAGGCCACTGAGTTTGACCGTGCTCCACTGAGTATATAGACAACACAAATCGGGCTTGTCTTTAAAAACAATTTTTTTTTAATTAGGTATTTTCTTTATTTACATGTACATTTTCCCTTTCCCATTTTCCCCTCCAAGACAAACAAACAAACAAACAAACAAACAAAAGCAAGAACAAACCCCTTTTGCCTCCCCCTTCCCCAAGTCTGCCACCCCACCTTCTCCCACTTATTGGCCCTGGCATTCCCCTACACTGGGGCACAAAACCTTCACAAGGCCGAGGTCCTTTACTCCTATTGATGATCGAATTTGCAATCCTCTACTATATACCTGCTTCCAGTACATTCATTCCTACCCTGTATAGTCCTTGATTGGTGGTTGGGTCCCTGGGAGCTCTGAGGGTACTAGTTAGTAATTGTTGTTCATCCTAAGGGGCTGCAAACCCTTCAGCTCCATAGAACCTTTCTCTAACTCCTTCACTGGGGACCATGTACTCAGTTCAATGAATGGCTGTGAGCCTCTACATCTGTATTAGTCAGGTATTGTCAGAGCCTCTTAGGAGATAGCTATATGCTTGTCCTTCCTTCTGTCTCTGCTCCATAGTTAATCTCTGCCACCCCTTCTGTGGGTGTTTGATTCCCCTTTTTAAGAAGGAATGAAATGTCCACCTTTTAGTCTTCCTTCTTCTAAAGTTTCTTGTGGTTTGTGGGTCGTTCTTCCTGTAATCCAAACTTCTGGGCTAATAACCACTTATCAAAGAATGCATACCATGTGTGATCTTTTGTCATTGGGTTACCTCACTCAGGATGATACTCTCCAGATCCATCCATTTCCCTAAGAATTTTATAAATTCATTGTTTTTAATAGCTGAGTAGTACTCCATTGTATAGATGTACCACACTTTCTGTATCCATTCCTCTGTTGAGGGACATCTGGGTTGTTTCCAGTTTCTGGCTATTATAAATAAGGCTGCTATGAACATGGTGGAGCATGTGTCCTTATTACATGATGGAGCGTCTTGTGGGTATATGCCCAGGAGTGGTATGGCTGGGTCCTCTGGTAGAACTATGTCCAATTTCCGGAGGAACCGCCACACTGATTTCCAGAGTGGTTGTACCAGTTTGCAATCCTACCAGCAATGAAGGAGTGTTCCTATTTCTCCGCAGCCTCTCCAGCATCTGCTGTCACCTGAGTCTTTTATCCTAGCCAATCTGACTGGTGTGAGGTGGAATCTCAGAGTTGTTTTGACTTGCATTTCCCTGATGACTAAGGATGTTGAACATTTCTTTAGGTGCTTCTCAGCCATTTGGTTTGACCGTGCTCCACTGAGTATATAGACAACACAAATCGGGCTTGTCTTTAAAAAAAAAATTTTTTTTTATTCTTATTTTTATTTATTTATTTTTTTGCAGGGGGAAGTTCACAAGGGTAGGGTTGGGTATGGAAGGACTGGGAAATGAGATAGGGGCGCATGATGTGAACTTCCCACAGGACCAATAAAAATACTACGTTAAAAATGTGTACTGTAGAGCACAAGAAAGGCAAGCACGCCCTCCTGGAGCTGTGTAAGCGCTGCTTTGCTGAGTGCGCTTTGTCTTTATTCCTTTCAACTGGACCTACTAAGAGTAATAACATTCCAAATCACTGCTCCATGCTCTCCTGTGAGCATCTCATCCAGGACAAAGCCCCCTCCTGGAACTCTACTTGAGTCTAATAATAATAATAACCCAACTGCAAGCCCCACGAGTCCTTTCCCGTGCTGTCCTACTGAGAAGCTTGCCATTCCTCGTAGTGTGCTGGTGGCTGGTGGCTGGTGGCTGGTGGCTGGTGGCTGGTGGCTGGTGGCTGGTGGCTGGTGTATGAGAAGCTCAGCTTGGCCAATGTAAGTGAGTTCCTTCTGACCTTTGCTGGGTTTTTTTTTTTTTTTTTTGATAAAAGGTTTTGATTTTATTTATGTGTATGCGTGTGATGGTGTATATGAGTGTCTGTGGAGACTGGAAGAAAACAGAAACCTCTGCAACTGGAATTAAAAATGGTCACGATCCACCCAATGCGGGTGCTGGGAGACAAACCAGAAGTGTTCTTAACCTCTGAGCCATCTCTCTAGCCCTTACTACATGGAACATTTAAGACCGTTAAGTGATTGTTTTTTGTTCTTTTAGTAAATTTTAATTTAAGATCTAGTCATGTGTGTGTGTGCACACATGCCACAACACTCATGTGCAGGTCAGAGGATAGCTCTGTGGAGTTAGTTCTCTCTTTCCACTATGTGGGCTCTGGGAACAGAACTCAGGTCACCAGGCTTGTGTGGTGCCTGCTCCCACTGTACTGACTGGTTTTGTGTGTCAACTTGACGCCAGCCGGAGTTATCACAGAGAAAGGAGCTTCAGGTGAGGAAATGCCTTCATGAGATCCAGCTGTAAGACATTTTTTTTCAATTAGTGATCAAGGGTGGTGGTGCCATCCCTGGGCTGGTAGTCGTGGGTTCTAATAGAAAGCAAGCTGAGCAAACCAGGGGAAGCAAGCTAGGAATATCCCTCCATGGTCTCTGCATCAGCTCCTGCTTCCTGACCTGCTAGAGTTCCTGTCCTGACTTCCTTTGATGATGAACAGCAGTGTGGAAGTGTAAGCTGAATAAACCCTTTCCTCCCCAACTTGCTTCTTGGTCATGATGTTTGTGCTGGAATAGAAACCTTGACTAAGATACCTTACTGGCCCAGTCATCCTACAGGTCCATTTTGGTTCTTTTGAGACAGGATTTTCTGTAGCTTGATGACGTGGACCTCTCAATCCTCTTCTATTTCCAAAGTTTGGGGATTACAGAGGGTGTCATGATTCTTGGCCTTAAACTAGTTAAGAATTTTTCATTAGATTCAGCCTTTAAAGACACTTATATTTTGGGCAGTGTTGTGGGAGCTTCCACTATAAAACTGCAGTTAGAGGAACTGATCAAATAAACTTTGGTTTTCATTTCCAATTACATGTTATCAAATGAGTCATACTAGACATAAAGACGAGACAGAAGGGCCCTTCCCAAGACATTTGTGCCACAGGCTAACTTAAATAGTATTTTACTTTTAAAGACAACAATAATATTTCAACTTCACTCCTTAGGGGCTATCTCCAAGAAATTTAATAAAAGCACTCATTTTCACATGTTTGGCTAAAACCTGAAGGTGGCAGCCAACTCCTACAAGATGCGTGAGCTTGGTTTAGAATTTGGACTTTTCCTCCTAATTATTCAAAATCTTGTAATGAGGCTACAGTTGAATTTAATCCTATTGCATACTAATTAAGGGATATACAGGAAGATGATGAAGTTCTAAACAAGGATTATATTTTATTACTGTTTACTAACTGAAAAGAATCCACCATGTTAAAGGCTTAGGGAAGTTGCAGCCAATTATTGCTTTAGAGTTACTATAGAAACAAAGTATTCAGTTGAACAAAGAAACAGTAGAACTTTCATACAGATGAAAGTGCTTTGAGGGGATGTGGCAGGAATACAGTTCATATTTGCCTATTGATTCAATAAGCATCTTAAGGGTTTTTGCTCCACACTTCCCTCATTTTATCTGTGAAATGCTTTTAAAAATAACCTTTTAATAAAAGACATCTGCTTTGTAAAAGCTAATCATCTGCTTAGCATCAGTAGATTCTCTAGGATACTGTTAGTCAGGAGCATCATAGTTTTGCTCTCTTCTTTGAGACAGGATCTTACCCCGTTTCCCAATCTGGCCTTGAGCACCCCTAATCCTCCTACCTTAGCCTTCTGAGTGCATTGCAAATGTGCACTATCACATCCAGTCCTAACTGACAATAAAGACATTTTACACATAGCAAAGTAATAAGTATTAATGTATAGTGCATTTTTTTTTCATGGATTAAAAAGAATCTCTCAGTGCTGGGATACAATGCAGGGCCTTGACATGTTAAGTGAGAGCTCTCTCACCCAACTATGTCCCAAGCTCCATTCATCATCTACATAAGGATCTACATTAGATTTTTTTTTCTTAAATTCTTATGGAATAAACATTATCATTGACCTACTTGGTTATGCCCAAAGTGATGGGAAACTTTTAATGACCTCAGTATAATATTTAATGACCTCACAATATTATTAGAGTTTTAAAACTTAGGAAATACAGATTTTCTAGAAATTTTATAGATAAGGCCAAATATGTACTGTAAATTTATGTAAGCAAAGTAGCCTTGCATTTTGTATTATATTATTTATGCATTTACGTATATATTTACACATATACGGAGGCCAGAGGGTAACTTGTGGGAGTGTGTCCCAAGGATTGAACTCCAGTCACTGGGCGTTGGTGGCTGGTGCTTTTACTTGCTAAGCCATCTTGCCAACTCCACAAGGTAGCTTTGAAAGAAAGACATGGTGGTATTTTAAATTATGCTTACATAAGAATAAACAGTTTAGCAATAACTCATTCAAATGATCTGATTTTTCATGTTTTCATGATCCCTTTTTACTACTCCACATAATTTTACTACTCATATAATTTGCTTAATTTTTATGTGTGTGTATAGTTAAGTGTGTATTCATGTATGTATGTGTAGAGTTTAGAGGATAATTCGTGGCTGTCAGTTATTTTCTTCCTCTCTGTGGGTCCAGAGAGCCAACTTAGATCATCAGGCCTGGTAGCAAGTGCCTTTACTCACCAAAATACTCCACTAACCCCTTAATTCTCTTTTAAATCCAAGTTCATAGGATAGTAGTCAATGGCTTTATTAGAAGTACACAAACTTAATTTTAATAATTCCAGGAACTGGCGCTGGAGAGATGGCTTTGTGGTAAAGGGTACCCGCCACTCTGCTAGAAGACCTAGGTTCGGTTCTCATCACTCATATGACTGTCTTTATGTCTAGTACTAGGGAGTCCAGCACCCTCTTCTGGTCTCTGGAATCACTGTGCACACTTGGTGCACAGATCTCTTTGTAGGCAAAACACCCACCCATGTACAGATAAGTCTTGTAAAAGATCTCAAGATATAATTTTTATGTTCTCTTATAGTCATGAGTCTTAGGTGGTAGACGGTACCTGAAAGAGGGTGGTCCTGTGCCTCCTCAGTCTGGCTGAGGAGAAAAGCTAATGGGCTGCAGTGTACCTCCGGGCTTTGTGCTTGTTCACCTGGACACCTAATATATTATTTTAGAACTACAACTGTACATAATGCAAAATTTGAAGACAGTTATTCCCCTCTAACAACTTCACTGGTAGTTAGACATGACTTCTCTGTTCACGTTCACATTGTATAGGTTTGTTTGTAATATTTGAAAACAAGCTTAAAAGGGAATTTTTTTTTTTTTAACTTTGGACTTTTAAAAGTTAGAGTTACCTTAATTTATGGGGTTTGAATTCCATTTTGTCAGTTGGAGCACATAATGGTAAATGCAGCATAACTATGTGTGAACTACATAAACAATGTACCAGTGAATTCTGCAGTATTTTTTATTTATTTTTGTTTTTATTTTATTTTTTAACTGCAGTGGCTAACAGTGGCCACCAGCAGAGGGCACTTTGGGCTCTTCTGTTACAATGCCAGGTAGTTGGAGAACAGATTGTTTATACAGTAGAAAGGACATATCTGACATCTCTCAATTTCCTGTCATTTCCTGGATCAGTTTATGAATCCTGGGACTGAGGAGGGATTGGTCACCTGAAAAACCCCTGAGCACTTGTCAGCTCAGTCTTGAGAGTGAGAGACGTTCGTGGACAAGTGAATGGGAGGGCTGGAAAGTCGCTGGATTTTCTCACCCTTTCACCCCATTCCCAGTGTTCTCCTAGGAATCTGTAATGGAGTCCAGGGATAAAGAGTGTTTGCCTTTACAGAGGTGTATATTAGTAGATAGGGAGCAAACCCCAAGATGAAGCTGGAGAGTCAATGCTAAGGAAGCCTTTTGGGTGAACAAGGGCAGAGTTTTTCAAACCGTTTGATCGGTTCCTATACCCTTATAAGCACACCTTTATGCATACATATATGCACCATAAACACACATTAAACAAATCTTTGCATGCTATATTTACCTCTATTGTATTTTGTTGGTCCTCTAAAGGATCAGAAGTTATAGAATGAATTTTTGCTTTTGCAGGCAAAAATGCAGTTTCCTTCTTCCATGTCCTTTTATATGGGATGACACTGGGCATGGGAAGATTTAGGGTCTGTCTTCCTGCTTTAAATATTTGGATTAAGAAAGATCCCTCTCTGGTGTGCCCAGCATAGTAGTTTTAATTGATCCTAAACGAAGTCAAGTTAACTAAGATTATACATCACACTTATAATGTGTGATAAAGGTATGTGTAATTTTAAAATTATTAAATGAAATATAGAGACTGAATTAAGCTGAATGTGGTGGCTCATGTTTATAATCCTGACCCTTGGGAGGCTGAGGCAGGAACATCAATAGTTCAAGACCAGCCTGTGCTGTAATATAAGGACTTTGTTTTGTAGTCTATAAATACAACCTCAGTGTGAGGTGCTATTTCTTGCTAAATCTCCACTTTTTTTTTTTTCTATTTAAACTTGTTTTAATGGGTCTCAAATTTCTGTGACAGATTTTTAGTCAAGTTGTTTCCATTAAAAAGTACTAATTTTGAAAACTAATAACTTAAAACTGCCACACACACACACACACACACACACACACACACACACACACGATACTCAAAACATTCTTCCCTTCTGAAGGTTTGACGATGCATTGTTACCATTAACCAGTCTTTTACTACTAAACTTAAATGGCCAATTGGACAAACAGTCCTGAGGCTGTTCTTCCACCACTGATTGAGACTGGGGTGGCAGGTGTTAGGGATAGTATTCATTTAGCCCTCTGAGCTTTCTGGGCAGACTTGATGACTTTGCCGGCTCCACGGACTTCCTTAGTGTCCACAGTTCCACTGTAGATGATTTGAAGCTACTGACAGGAGGCCACTGAACATGGTGTTGATAAGAGAAATAAATGTAAGCTAGAGCACACGTAAAGCCAACACGCAGGAGCTCAGGTTCTAGGTCTACCTGGTCGCCATAGCAAGACCAAGACCCTCAACTCAACAACAGCAAAAGAAGAGATGCACGTATCATTCTATTATGATATATAGTGTTCTGCCAAACAGCATTTTATATGTGTGTGCGCATGTGTGTATAAAACATATCATATATAAAAATCACACACATATAAAAATATGTAATATATACTTGAAGTGTAGATAATAGCATGTAGTAAAAATAATCAAGCAATGGTAAGTTAGGCTGTATTTCCTTTGCTGTTAATATAGTTTATTTAATTCTAAGTCTTTATAACTTTCATGACAAGTAATTTGACAGCCGGCTTGCAAATTTCCTGAACTTTTACTCTGTTGTGATGACATGAGGTGGCTTCTGCACACCATGGCGAAGAGAGAGTAGAGTGTATGGTGCTTAGTGGTGTTGACAGGCAAACAGTACACGTAGCAAAAATAGGGAGAATGTTAATAATGCTATTGGAGATGTCCAGCCATCTCATGGGTCTTAGTAACTGCTCTTCCAAAAATTGAATTTTCCTTCCTGAGATAGTTATGCAGTGTGGTAATCTCTGTCTCATGATGTTGGATCGCAGCAGCAAGCTTTGGCTTCAGTTCTCAGCCAATCATGCAATCACGAGGATGAATGGTATTCTGCAGGATGCTGAGTTGCCAGTGCGTTCCGCGTGTCTTTTCTTTTTCTATTACATCTGTGTACATGCCACAGTCAGCACTTCATTATCGAATCCCTCTCATATTAATGATTTTTGGAGACAGTGGGAATATGCGCTGAACATGTTTAAGGCAGACCAGGCTAAACCATGTGCTCAGTACGATAGTGTCCTAAATACATTTTCAGTCTCAAGAAAGCTCACTGAGATAAAATGCTCTTGTCAATCAGAGACCATCTCTATGGGATTACATGAAGGATACTGATATGCCCATCACCACAGGAGCGCTCAGAGTGCTTCCCCCACCCCCACAGCCTTTCTCTGTGTAGTCCTGGCTGTCCTGGAACTCAGACCAAGCTGGCCTTGAACTCAGAGATCCAGCTGCCTCTGCCTCCTAAGTGCTGGGATTATAGACCTGTTCACTCCCCTCCCACTCTCTGCATTCAGATTGCCTATAAAGAGCTCTCCTCTCCCCACACCCCAATCTTACCACCTCCTTTTCCTTTCATAAGTTCAGATCTGTCTTCCATTTCTATATCTTTTTCATTTAAAGATTATTTTGTAAATGACAATTTTCAATGTATAACTTGGAAATTAGCTTTTCCCCCCCCACTCAGCCTAACTCTCTGGATGTCCATTCCGATTGCTATCTGTATCTGTAGTTGGCTTCAATTTTACTGCTGAGACAGATAACTCACCATTAAATCTTTTTAAAATAGGGTTATTTGGGTTCTTTGTATATATTAGATATCATCCCTCTATCAGATATAGGATTGTTCTATGCCCCAGTGTAGGGGAATGCCAGGGCCAGTAAGCAGGAGAGGGTGGGGTGGCGAGCAGGGGGAGGGGGGAAGGAACAGGGGTTTGTTTTTGTTTGTGTTTTTTTTTTCTTTTTCTTTTCTTTTCTTTTTTTTTCCTTTTTTTTTTCAGAAGGGAAACTGGGAAAGGATATCGTATGACATGTAAATAAAGAAAATGTCTAATAAAAAAAAAGACTCAATAGCCTTTGCTGGCACTTGAATTCTTGTACAGCACAGTTCACTTTAGCCAACCTGCAGCATCATAACAATGTACTCAACCATCAACTTCATGAGCACCACTGATGTCATCTCTCAAGAGACTTTGCATTGTTCATGTAGCCCTCCTTGTATTTCTGTCTCAGAGGAATAGCCTAGTTTTACCATTTTTTTTTTGCTAGTGTCTGGGCTGGATTTCCAAACCACTTGTATTTCAGTTGAAACACAATGGTTTCTTTTACTCTGGATCATTATGGTTCCTCTTCATGGATTATCTTCTCACCGGCTTTTCCCCATCTTCATCTAGGTAATCCCTGCTTGTCCCTCAGTTTGGGTCCCTTGTTATGGTTGTTTCTACACTGGACCATAGGTACCAGAAATGCTTCTTATTTGACTCCAAGTTCCTGAATTTTTTCCAATTCCAAGAAATCAGTATCTTTGTCGTTATGGTGTCTTCAGTACTCAACAAAACTCTTTCCCAACAAAAGGAGTTATAAACTGTCTTAGATGGTAAATAGTTTGGGTGTAGATAGTCCTGGGACTTGTAAATACTGATTCTTTGTGTTTATAATAAATAAATGCTTATTCTTCACAACATTTAAAAAAAACCTTTTTTAACCCATTTTTGAAAGCCAGTTTTTGTTAGCTATTATAAATGAAACTGCTATAAATATGCATGTCCATATTTATAAGTCATTTTGTCTCTGTACTAAGTAATATTGCAGTATCTGGACTACTTGGTAGTTGAATGGTTAGTGTCTTATGTAATTGCCAAGCAGTTCTTCAGAGAGGCTCCACTTTACACATTCACTTCTAATATATGAGTGACCCTGTCACTGGACATTTCCCTGATGTCACCTCCTCTCTTTTTGCCAGGCTTTATTTGAAGCACATGAGTCTCACTATGTAGCCCAGGCTGGTCTCAAACTTCTCATCTTCCTGCCTCAGCTTCCAAGTGCTGGGTAGCAAGTGTGTGCCATTTGGCTTTAGCTATATTTCCGTTTTAACTTGAATCTCTCAGATAGACGTGTGGAGATCCCCATATAACACGTTAGCTTGCATTTCCCTAGTGTTTGATGAAGCTGGAAGAATATTTTCATTACCTTACTGTCTTAGTCAGGGTTTCTATTCCTGCACAAACATCATGACCTAGAAGCAAGTTGGGGAGGAAAGGGTTTATTCAGCTTACTTTCATATTGCTGTTGATCACCAGAGGAAGTCAGGACTGGAACTCAAGCAGGTCAGGAAGCAGGAGCCGATGCAGAGGACATAGAGGGATGCTCTTTACTGGCTTGCTTTTCCTCGCTTGTTCAGCCTGCTCTCTTATAGAACCCAAGACTTCCAGCCCAGGGGTGGCACCACCCACAAGGGGCCCTACCCCCTTGATCACTAATTGAGAAAATGCCCTACAGCTGGGTCTCATCGAGGCACTTCCCCAACTGAAACTCTCTTCTCTGTAATAACTTCAGCCTGTGTCAAGTTGACACACAAAACCAGCCAGTATACTTACCTATGTTCTGTAAAATATCTCATTTTTTTGGTTATTGTTCATTTAATTTTTTTCTCTTTAATTTTGACATTTTACAATGTAGATAATTTTCTAGGGCCTATGACCTCACAAGTCATGGGTGTTTGGTTTCAGATCCCAAGACAGGGGCTGAGGTGCATATTTTACATAACAAGGCAGACCTGGGTGCCAGGGTCTCCCCAGCATCCCTCAGTCTCTCCATGGCATACCCTGTCCCAACCCTGAACCTTGCATCTGAAGCATTTTTCATTCCTTTCATATACCTTAAATCACTCTCCTGTCACCATCCAAGGTTTCTCACGTCCTCCAACCTTTATAACTTTCATTACCAACATCAGAACACCTTCCCAGAAACAAACAATGGGTAGGTAGCTAGTTTTCTAGTATCAGGCATGATTTCTCCTCTGTCAAGCAGACCTAAAACCCAATTAGACAGGTGCTGGTTATTGCCAAAACATACAAATATTTATTCTTGCTGTGTAGCTTGCCTTTCATACCCTAACAGTTTAAATAGAATCTTAGAAGGAGAGAAGAAAAGAGGCTTGATTGAACAAGGGCTAAGATAAGTAATGTCTGTAAAGTTCTCCAAACTAGCAAGAGATGTAACTCTACATAAGTTGGAAATCCAAGGAACAAAGAAGACCTCAGGGTATCAGTACCCTGCCCCCAAGCCCACCCAGTGGGGAGGGGCTAAGAGAAGAAGGCCATGTGAGGCTGACCTGGGCAACTTAGCAAGAACCTGTGTCTTGAAAATTTAAAATTACACACACACACACACACACACACACACACACACACACACACACGCCTATAAATTTGTCTCTTACAATCTTTCTGCATATATATGCTTGCATGTCATGGAGCCCATGTGGAAGCCAGAAAATCAGTCCCATGAGTCAGATCTCTTTATCCACTACATAGGTCCAGGGATTAAACTCTACTCATCAGGCTTGGTAGCAGGCACCTTTACTCTCTGAGCCATCTCAATGGCTTTCAAATAATTTTCTTTTTTGGAAATACTATGGATATAGCTCAGTAATAGCCTGTTCCCTAGAATTTCAAGGTCCTGAGTTCAGTCCCCTGTACTGAAATATAAGTGAGTGCTAAGACATTATAATTGTACTCTTAAAGCTATGGAAAATACCAAATCTTTAGCATGATTTGCTTTATATCCCTTATATCTTTTACATATTGGGACAGCAAGACACCAATTAGAATGACAGCAACTTCTTCACTGAAAATCATGTCATAATGCAACCCGTTATTTTGTATGCTTACTAAATGGGTTAAAATATACCAATTAAAATACAGATTTGCTCACAAAGTAGACTTAGCACAGTGATTACAAAACAGGGCCCATCCACCAGTTTTCTGTTTTGGTCCTTTTTCCAAACCACTAGCCTACCATTTATATTTGGTTTTCTATGACAGATGTCCTTATTTTAATTCTATCTCTATTTGTCTGCATTATGTATATGTACCAAGTGCATAGGGTGCCAGCATAGGCCAGAAGAAGACTTTGATACCCTAGAACTGAAGTTACAGACCATGGTGAGCTGCCATGTAGGAGCTGGGATTTGAACCTGGGTCCTCTGGAAGAGCAGCAAGTACTCTTAACTGCTGAGCCACATTTCCCTCCTTGTTTCAAGTGTGTTCATCATTGCTATCAGTCCGTTTGATTTCAGCAGCTTTAATCTTTGTCATCTCAGCATTTGTGTCTTCCAGTCCTCTTTTGTCATTCAGTCTGTCCTCTTCTTGCTCACTGGGATGATGTGCGATTTTCTACCGAATCCTGGGTATCTTCATATTATACTATGACACTCTGGATCTTATTTTAATTTTCTATTTTAGCTGACCCTCCACCCCATATATTTTTCTTATGACACTGGAATGTCAGTTGAAGGACACTATTTGACTTTTACCAGGCTCCCCATCTGGCCTCTGTTGACCCTTGTGTCATTACAGGGTCAGGGTGGGAGTTTTGACTTCTTGCTTGGCATTATCCCCAGTTGGCAGTGGCCAAATTACTGTGGATAGAAGCCAGTGCTGAAAGTCATCTTTTCTCTCAGCCTTCTCTTATTTCATTCAGTGAGCCTGTCAAGGAGGGTCTGTCCTAGTTAGTATTAGTCGTTAATTTGATGTTGTCTAGAATTACTTTTTTAAAAAAGTCTTACTTGAGTAGTTGTCTTTATTCAGTTGGTCTGTAGGAACTGTCTTGATTTTCTTAAATGATATGGGAGGGTCCAGCTCACCGTGGGTGGCATCATTCCCCAGGCTCTACAAGTAAGCTAGGTAAGCATCATCCTGAAAGTGAGCCAGAGAACGAGCCAGCGAGCAGCGCTCTTCCATGCTTTCGGCTTTGCATTCCTGCCCTGCTGTGGACAGTGGACAGTGTCCTACACGTGTAAGGTGGAATAACCCTTCCTTCCCCTAAGTCGCTTGGGCCGTTGCAACAGAGAAGCAAACTAGAACTTGTTTTTGATTTTTATTCGTCTATTTGTTTGTTCTCAGGCCTCCCTATCTGTCTAAGGTTTTCAGTTTAGACATCTATTTTGTCTTCCTGGAAATGGGAGTCTAGAAGGCCGCCTCTTGACTACCTGAGGGGAAAACCAGGTTTTACGGTGTATCTTTAAGTTGCTTTGTCCTTCGGCTGGAATATTTAATTTCATATGAGTGCACTTGGAACTTCATTCATATGCTCACCTCGTACTGCTCAGTTAGAACAATGATAAGCACTGTTCCTAAAGACAGGGGCCAGCAAACTCTCTGCACAGTCTGTTGTTCTTTCTATGTTTTAAAGATTATTTGGGAGAGTTGAGAGGAGGGGAGGGAAGAGAATGAGAGCCATAGGCCATACTCTGGCTGCCAGCACTACACCTAGCAAAGTCTCTGCCATGGAATCGTATCTCTCAAAGTCCAATAAAATGTGTTTTCTTAATTCTCCACCCCACATATATCTGTATATGATTGTGTATGTGTGTGTGTGTGTGTGTGTGTGTGTATGTAGGTCAGAGATTCACATACATTGCTCTCCACTTTATATACTGAGACAACATCCACAAGAGCCTACTACCTAGCCAGCTTCCCTGGGTCCCCTGTCTCTGCCTCCCAACCTCTAGGATTACAGGCAGGCCATTGTGCCAGCAGCCTTTTCTATTGTATTGGGGGGGGG
>JADRCD010189787.1:0-24381 GCA_019843815.1 Montemys delectorum
TCAGATATCTGCCTGCCTCTGCCTCCCAAGTGCTGGGATTAAAGGTGTGTGCCACCACTGTCCGGCCCATAAATATATTTTTAATATATGGCTGAGAAGGATTTATGGAGCAGTGTATGTCTGTGTGTGTGTGTACAGGTATATGCTTGTGCAGAATATAGATTGATTACAGTTGAGATTTTCTATTTATTTCATGATTTGTCTTTTTGAGACAGGATCTTTTACTGAGACTAGATCTAGCCATTTATGTTGAATTTCTGTCCACCAATCCCTTGAGGGTCACCTCTCTCTGATCACAGCCATAGTTTCGTAGATGTCCTTTCAAAATGCAAATTTATGAGGGTATTGGCAATATAAACTAAGTACTTGTGTCTCTACAGCAGACAACCTACACAATGAGTTGCTTCCAGTGAACCTACTATAGATATTCGTGTCACAAATAAAACTTACATTGGCTTTTTGTTATCAGTATTTGTACAAGTGTTGATCACTGTTTCAAGCAGAAAGCATTTTGCCATCAATTAACATATATACTTATTTTTTTATAATGAAACATTGAGAAGAGAAAATGAAGTAAAGAATAGTAAAAAAACTTCCATTTTGACTTATATTTTTGGTTACAAATTTAAATATTTACATAGAAAGATAGATGTCAAAGCAACTAGAAGACCATCTCTCTGATATCAAATATGCTGTGAAAGTAAAATATTATTTGCTTTAGTTCTCAATGAGATTATGCTACTTTTTCAATGCATGTAAATCGTGCTCTACTTTTTAATGTAAATAACAGTATCAAAATAATTTAAGTCATTGTCACTGTGTGTTGTTAGAGAATACAGTATTCTTTAAGCTTTGTCTTCCTGTCTTTTCATTTGTCTTTCTTTTTTTCCCCTTTTTTATTAGATATTTTCTATATTTAAATGTCATATGATATCTCCTTTCCCAGTTTCCCCTCTGAAAAAAATAAAAAAATAAAATAAAATAAAATAAAATAAAATAAAATAAAATAAGAAAATTTCATGTTCCTTTCCCCCTTGCCCTGCTCAACAACCCACTTTCTCCTGCTTACTGGCCCTGGCATTCCGCTACACTGGGGCATAGAACCTTCAGAGACAGGGCCAAGGGCTTCTCCTGCCCTTGATGACTGTCTAAGCCATTCTCTGCTATACATATGCAGCTGGAGCCATGAATCCCACCATGTATACACTTTGGTTAGAGTTTTAGTCCCTGGGAGCTCTGAGGGTAGTAGTTCATATTGTTGTGTGTCCTAAGGGGCTGCAAACCCTTCAGCCCCTTAGGTCCTTTCTCTAACTCCTTCATTGGGGACTCTATGCTCAGTCCAATGGATGGCTGTGAGCCTCTACTTCTGTATTAGTCGGGTACTGTCAGAGCCTCTCAGGAGACAGCTATATCAGACTCCTGTCATCCAGCGCTTGTTGGCATCCACAATAGTGTCTAGATTTGAAGATTGAATACAGAAAGGATTCCCAGGTGGAGTAGTCTCTGGATTGTCCTTCCTTCAGTCTCTGCTCCATAGTTTGTCTCTGCAACTCCTTAGATGGGTATTTTGTTCTCCCTTTAAAGAAAGAATGAAATATTCACACGATGGTCTTCCTTCTTATTGAGTTTCTTGTGGTTTGTGGATTGTACTTTGTGTATTCTGATCTTCTGTGCTAATATCCACTTATCAGAGAGTGCATACCATGTGTATTCTTTAGTGACTGGGTTACCTCACTCAGGATGATATTCTCCATATCCATCCATTTCCCCAAGAATTTCATAAATTCTTTGTTTTTAATAGCTGAGTAGTACAGTATTGTGTAGACGTACCACATTTTCTGTATCCATTCCTCTGTTGAGGGACATCTGGGTTGTTTATTATAAATAAGGCTGCTATGAACATAGTGGAGCATGTGTCCGTATAACATGTTGGAATATCCTCTGGGTATATGCCCAGGAGTGGTATAGCTGGGTCCTTTGGTAGTACTATCTCCAATTTCCAGAGGAACTGGAAATCTGCCAAACTGATTTCCAGAGTGATTGTATGAGATTGCAATCCCACCAGCAATGTAGAAGTATTTCTCTTTCTCTACAACCTCTGGTGTGATTCTAACTAAGCAAGTAAAAGATCTGTATGAGAAGAACTTCAAGTCTCTGAAGAAGGAAATTGAAGAAGATCTCAGAAGATGGAAATATCTCCCATGTTCGTGGATTAGCAGGATAAATATAGTAAAAATGGACATCTTGCTGAAAGCAATCTAGAAATTCAATGCAATCCCAATCAAAATTCCAACTAAATTCTTCACAGACTTAGAAAGAGCAATTTGCTAAAAAACCTAAGATAGCAAAAACTATTCTCAACAATAAAAGAACCTCTGGTGGAATCACTATCCCTCAATTTTTTCCTATACCTCTGTTGTTATAACATAAGAATTACAGAGCTGAATGAATATATAGCCACCCTAGGACCTGGTGCTGTTATTCATTTATTTGGTGCTTTACTCATTCTAAAACTCTCTTCAGAAGATCCAACAGTGTCACTAACTCTCTGTCGGTTGAAAAGGCATGTCAACAAATACCTCTCACAGAGCATACTAGGGAAGCAATATATGAATTGCTGAACGTGTCTAGATGTGATGCTTAAAGTAGTGACCAATAAGGTGATTTTTAGAACAATACTTCAAAATAGAGATTTTATTTGCATTAAAAACCTTCTACTTATAGATTTCCTATAGCATTATTTCATACTTCTCTACCTAAGAAGAATTGGCTGTTGTGTTTCTTTGCTAAAATAATTCCTAGAAGTGTCCTTTAAAGTACAATATAAAGAACTTGAGAGATAAACTGTTGTGTTATGTACTGGTGCAGTTTTGTTCCCAGAAGCCACCTCACTTTTCCAACAGTCTAACTTATCTGAATATATCAGAATCTAGGCATGCACGTCCTGCACATGCAAACATCCAGGGAAAGCACTCATACACACAAAGTAAAATAACATAAACAAATCACTAATATCTTTAATTCAATATGATTAATAAATTTTAATCAAGTAAAGAGAAGTACAAGTGGCTGCCCGGTGAACATTCTCTGGAAAAGTACATTAATTTGGGCATGCACTTCCATTTTATACGTGGAGGGAAGTATTTATTGCCTGTAGTGCATTCTAGGATGGGTAAATATCCATCTTTCCTCATGAAATCATAGCTCAGATCCCTGAATAACTATAAAGATAGCAAGCCTCATATGAAAATGTAAGCAACTTTATTTTAAAACAAAAAGATCCAGAGTATTACACACTGAACATTCCTTTGTAGTTCCGAATGTGAATTTATTATGACAAAACTTCCTTTCCAAAAGCAAGAGAAAAAGGCACATAAAAATAAAATTCATTTTATTATATCCCTTTTGATTTAGCATTTATAATACAGAATAATATTCACAGCATAATCTAAACAGATACAGAATTCAGACAGGCAATCATGTAACATGTCAACATTAAGCCACATAAAATTCTTCATCAAAAAAAGAAAAGAAAAAGCTGCATTATTCTTTTTGATTATATGTCATAATATAACAATTTAAATTTGCTACATTCAAAATCAAATGTTGTAAGGCTCAAATCAGTTCATATCGAATGAGAAAGGAATATAAATTTTCAACAAGGTACTCAGAAATGTATTTAAATCCTCACAGCCCTAGGACATTTCGTAATAAAAGACATGATGTTTAACATCTCTGAGCTGCATTTAAAGTCAAAGTGAGAATCTACATGCAAGGTATTTTGTACTCACTCGTCAATATATCTAAAAGCCCAGCCTCTAGTCCTAGTATTTGCTGAACAATAAAATCCACAGGATCTAGGACAAATGAAAGCAACATATTTCCAATATTCTTCTGGACTGTAAGGCAAGCTTCAGGTAATGCGCTTGGAAGTGGGCCAGAAGATTCATGGGTTGACACTTTTCCTTGCAGCCTTATTCACAGCAGTATGATGATTTCATTCTTTGAAGTTATTTGGATGTGTCCTTGTTGCGTGTGCAAAACAATTATTTCTCTCATTTTGTAAATCAGAAAATAGAGTTTATTGAAGAACTTACCTCAGGATTCTTTATTTGTTGTGTCCCCAATGAAAGCAAATATATTGAACTCTGACACAGCTTTTTGTTACACATGAATATACTGTATGAGACATTATCTGAGTTAATATCAAATTTTGAATTTTTGACAACCATTTTTTTCTTTCAATTTCAAGCTTCTTTCGTAAAGATCTGGATGTTTGTTTATCTCTAATTAGAAAAATAGCAATATTCTGAGAGATAAAAATAAACCATACCAAAATAAAATATAATAAGATAAAACCAAAACTATCAGTTTGAAGTTGTACATGACAATCCATCAGGCCACATTTTATGTGCTCTCTCTCTCTCTCTCTCTCTCTCTCTCTCTCTCTCTCTCTCTCTCCTGCTTTCATTAATTCAAAATTTTATATAAGTAAATAAGGTGTTTTAATCAAATCAATATACCCTTTTCTTCTAAGTTTCCTTTATGTCATCCCTTGTCAACCTTATATAAGAAAAATAATTTAGAAAATAAAGTGGCAGTATAAAAGAATAGAGAACAAAAGAATATTAATAATGACTTTATCAGATATCCATGTATACTAAATATAAAGGAACAAGAATTATGAATGTCTAAGGTAGAAAACCTTAGTATATCACAAAAAACATAAATTAAAATTTAAGTTAAGCAGAATTAAGGACAAAATCCTCCAGTAATATTAATGTATTAAAAAATGAACATTTAAAAAATTCTATATTCTTTAAAGTAAAAAGTATTTAAGGTAATAAAGTCTACATGTGTTAATCCTTTACTCAGTGATACAATAAACAGGGAAAACTGTAGGAATTTCTTCTAGAATCAGGAATGAGGCACTGTTCTCTAGTAGTAATGCTTTTAGTCAGTAGAATGCTAAAAATTTTAGCCAGAACAAAAGATTGAAATTCAAGTTACATTGGGATTCCATCTGATCTAATCAGCATAGCAACCAGTAATAAACAATGTTAACAATAAATATGATGTGTAAGGATACTAAGGGAGTGCAAATATGCCATGCACATTTTCATTAAATCTTTGAGTATTTTGTATACATTGTTTTAACCATTTTTACTTTCCTCTCACAGCTTTTGCCAGATCTACCACCCAATCTCACACCCATAGAACTCTTGTCATCTTCTTTACTTATTACATACTTTAAGTCTAATTTGTGCTACCCATATAGCATTGGAATTATGAGATTCCATGGTAATTTGGTTGTTCTACCATAGGTTAGATTCTTGAAGAAAAATATCTTTTCTATTTGTGAGCAACCATCCACTGCTAGGAGCTCCAGAGCAAGACATGGTTCTTGCTTACAAGACCAGATCTCAGAGTACACAACTGGAGCATATTAATTATTCTTTATCTCATATAGCATGAATAGTACCTTCCAGTACTATGAAATCTATCCAATAGAAATCAAGCATCCATACGAGTATAAGTTTGATTTGTTCATATTCTGAGTGAAGTGTCATACAGGAATAAGATCTTAACTGTCAAGTTATGAATAGTAATCAACAACATTGACAGTAGGCTGCAATGTTTATGAGTTTTAGGTACATTGCTGGCTAAGTCAAAAAGAGATCATTCTTAGTTAAAAGTCACAAATTTCCTTTTCTTTTTCTATGTCATTTATGCCTAAGGGTGTAAAGTTTAAGCAAGATTTTCCTAACGTTATGACCTGCCCAACACACACAATTATCTATCACATAGCTCTTCATCAACTTGCATGGCAGAAACATTTGCTTCTAGGTCTATATATGGAGGCTACTTCTTGGACATATGATATCCTTCCTCTATATAGAAGTTCTTTTTTTTTTTTTCTTTATTTCTATTGAACTCTACTTATAAGGTAATGATAATATTCTTCAATAAATCGATCCTCTAGATATTTGTGAATTTCATTCTTTAAGACTATGAGACAAGTAAACTGAAAGCCTAGGGCTTATTTTGATGGCCATTGATTTATTTGTTAGAAGAACAGCACAAAGCAAATTATGCTTTTGTGAGAAGAGAAAGCCTCCCTCACTTTTAGATTCAGTACATTTTCATATGTAGAGGAACAAAAATTATCTAGGAGAGGCCTCTGGCAGGTCACTGAAGTGTTAAGTGGGATGAGGACTGCTTTAGCAGGATCATGAGAGTCTAGATGACTCAGCAGATAAAGGAACTTGCTGTGAAACTTGATGGCCTGAGTTGAGTTTCCAGGCCTAACATGGTAGAAGGTTTTTCTATGCTCTCTCTACATGTGCTCCTTTCTGCATTCACAAACAATGACAAATATCTTCATGTAGTTACAAAATAAACTGATAAACCTACAACAGCATTACTGTATACAACAACAGATTCTGTTGAAATAAAATCTTGAAAAACAGTTAAAATCATAGCAGCCTCCCAATTCCCTAAACCAAACACTGAAGCTATACTACTCCTGGGCATATACCCAGAAGATTCTCCAACATGTAATCAGTACACATGATCCACTATGTTCATATCAACATTATTTATAAAACAACCCAGATGTCCCTCAACAGAGGAATGGATACAGAAAATATGGTACATCTACACAATGGAGTACTACTCAGCTATTACAAAGAATTTATGAAATTCTTGGGGAAATGGATGAATCTGGAGAATATCATCCTGAGTGAGGTAACCCAATCACAAAAGAACACACATGGTATGCATTCTCTGATAAGTGAATATTAGCCCAGAAGATCAGAACACACAAAGTACAATCCACAAACTACAAAAAACTCAATAAAAAGGAAGACCAATGTGTGGATACTTTGTTCCTTCTTAAAAGGGGAAACAAAATACCCATGGAGAGTGTTGTAGAGACTAACTATGGAGCAGAGATTGAAGGAAGGACAGTTCAGAGACTGCTCCACTGGGAATTCTTCCCATATTCAATCATCAAATCCAGACACTATTGTGGACTCCAGCAAGTGCTGACTGACAGGAGCCTGATATAGCTGTCTCCTGAGAGGCTCTGACAGTACCAGACTAATACAGAAGTAGAGGCTCACAGGCCTCCATTAGACTGAGCACAGGGGTCCCCAGTGAAGGATCTAGAGAAAGGACCCAAGGAGCTGAAGGGTTTGCAGCCCCTTAGGACAGACAACAATGTGAACTACCTAGTACTCTCAGAGCTCCCAGGGACTAAAACCACCAACCAAAGAGTATACATGATGGGACTAATGGCTCCAGCAGCATATGTATAGCAGAGGATGGCCAAGTAGGTCAGAGGAGAGGCCCTTGGGTCTATGTAGGTTCTATGCCCAGTGTAGTGGGATGCCAGGGCCAGGAAGCAGGAGAGGATGAGGTAGTGAGCAGGAGGAGGGGAGAGGGAACAGGGGTTTGTTTTTGTTTTTGTTTTATTTTATTTTTTTATTTCTTTTTTTGGGGGAGGGGAAACTGGGAAAGGAGATATTATATAACATGCAAATAAGGAAAACATCTAATTAAAAAGATAAAAGTATAAATTAGCTCTATACAAGTATAAAACACTGAAAATGGAGGAAGATAGTAAATGATAGAGATTTGCCCCGTATTCATGTCAGCATTAACAGTGTGAAAATGAGCATTATTAGAGTCAATGAATAGTTCAATGCAATAGTCGTGAAAAGTCAATATCATTCTTCATAGAAATATATGTTAAAATAAACTAAAAGTCATAGGGAAGCACTTCTGTGATAAAGACTTTATCAAATGTTTTCTTTTTCTTAACTGAATTGGACTTCATTACAAAGAATTTCAACATAGATTTTTACCAGAAAACTTATAAAAGGAGAAGTTCCCTGGAGTAAAACATATGACAGTATAAGTTATGGGCATCTCAGGCACTATCAAAGAAACACACAGGAGGAAATGCATGCTCTAAGCATCCCATTATAAGACTGATGTTACTGAAGAATACACTAATGAAAGCAATTTGATAGTATGACAAATATGGAAAGACAATCCAATGGAAAAGGAAGGAAGGTTCAAAAATCAACGTACACAGCTAAAGCATGAAAAAAAGAAGTATCAGAAATACACATTGGAAAAATAAAACAACCTCTTTAAAAAGTTGCAAGGGAAGGGTGGATTTCTACATGTAAAATAATAAAGTTATTCTTCATCTCTCATGCAATACAAGAAAGCAATCAATTCAATTTGGTTCAACGACCTTAATATGATACCTAGTTATTTGACACTAATGAAGAAAAACAGCTTCAAAATGCAGGTAGAGGTAGTGACAGTCTGTATAGATATTTAATTGCTTTAGAATTAATAAAATAAATTGACAAATGGGAATTCCTAGAGTTGAAAAGTGTCTGTGTTTTAAAGGAAATACATGAGAGAGTTAAAGCGTCAGCTTATAGAATGAGAAAAGTTCTTTGTTAAAAAAATATTATAGAGTGTATTAACATAATATATATAAATAAGTAAATTAGGCAACAAAGGATGAACTATCTCCATCAATATATAGGTAAATAAACTAAGTATATTGCTCTGAAACTGACTAGTAAATGTATAGTATTTCCTATCATTTTGTATCTGTACCCAATAAATTCATAAAAATGTTGAATAACTCTAATTGTCATAGAAATAAAAACAAAAATGGTAAAACATAAAAAGCCAAAATTACAATATATATTTTCACTACAATAAGAATGACTATCATCAAAAAAATACAGAATAACAAGAGCTGATGAGATGTGTAAACTTGACACTTTCATATTCTACTGGTGGAGAGGCAAATTGATATAGCTTCTGTGAAAACTCACATGAAACTTTGTGTAAAATATAATTATAGATGTACTACTATATTATCCTGGTAAGATCACATCCAGAGATACATATAAAAAATAAAAGTCAACATTTAAAAATATACCTGAATGTCTATTTTACCTGTGACAGTACTCACACTGCTCATGGTATAAAATGTTACCTACTAAGAATTGAACAGCTTAAGAGTAATGTGTACTGCATGTACACTCAACAGAATATTGTTAGGCATTAAAAGAATCCATTTACATCAATTTTCAGGACGATGAATGGAATAGCATAATAGTGTATATAAAGCATAAGCCAGATTCACAAGGAGAATGATCTTATGTTTTATCTTACATGTGGGATTAAATATAAACAAAAAAATTAGAAAGTAGTTGTGAAACTGTTGAAGATAAGTTTATCGTTCCTGTCTCTGCCTCCTTCAGCAAGTCCTACCAGCAAGTACCACCACAACTGTCTTTTGATCTTAGCAGTTCTGACTGAGGTGGAATCTCAGGGTCCTTTTGATTTTGCATTTTCCTCATGACTAAGGATAATGAATATTTCTTTAGGTGCTTCTCAGCCATTCAAGATTCCTCAATTTAAAATTCTTTGTTTAGCTCTGTACCTTACTTTTGTCTTTTTATTTATTTATTTACACTCAGATTTTATTCCCTACTCCTATCCACCCTGAGACTTTTCCACATCACATACTTCTCCTTAACCCCTGTCTGCACGAGGATGTCCCTACCAAGCAGACCTCTAAATTCCCTAGACGTCTAGTCTCTTTCCTTTTTTTTTTTTTTTTTTTTTTTTTTTTGGATTGTACTTTGTGTATTCTGATCTTCTGGGTTCATATCCACTTATCAGAGAGTGCATACCATGTGTGTTCTTTTGTGATCGGGTTACCTCACTCAGGATGATATTCTCCAGATCCATCCATTTCCCCAAGAATTTCATAAATTCATTGTTTTTAGTAGCTGAGTAGTACTCCATTGTGTGGCTAGCATAAAAAACTCAGGTGACAGCAGATGTTGGAGAGGTTGTGGAGAAAGAGGAACACTCTTTCATTGCTGGCGGGATTACAAGCTGGTACAACCACTCTGGAAATCAGTTTAGTGGTTCCTCTGGAAATTGAACATACCAGCTGGGTACTACCAGAGGACCCAGCTATACCACTCCTGGGCATACACCCAGAAGATGCTCCAACATGTAATAAGGACACATACTCCATCATGTTCATAGCAGCCTTATTTATAATAGTCAGAAACTGGAAACAACCCAGAGGTCCCTCAACAGAGGTCTCCAGTCTCTGGAGGGTTAGGTGAATTGTCTCTAAATGAACCCAGACCCAGCAGTCCTCTCCTGCGTATATGTGTTAAGAGCTCCATATCAGCTGGTGTACACTGCATAGTTGGTGGTTCAGTGTTTGAGAGATCTCAGGGGTCCAGGTTAATTGAGACTGCTGGTCCTCCTACAGGGTCGCCCTCCTCCTCCTCAGCTTCTTCTAGCCTTACCCTAATTTAACCACAGGGGTCAGCAGCTTCTGTCCATTGGTCAGGTCAAAATATCTGCATCTGATTCTTTCAGCTTCTTGTTGGGTCTTCTGGAGTGTACTCCATTTTTAATAAGTTAGTTTGGTTCTCTGGAGTCTCTATTCACCTTCTATTAGATGTAAGATTGGTAAAGATCTTTTCCAATTCTGTAGTTTGGAATGTTTTGTCCTATTGACAGTGTCCTTTGCCTTACAGGAAACTTTCAATTTTATGAGATCTCATTTGTCAATAGTTTATCTTAGAGCCTGAGTCATTGGTGTTCTGTTCAGGAAGTTTTCCACTGTGCCAATGTGTTTGAGGCTCTTTCCAAATTTCTCTTCTGATAGGTTCAGTGTATCTGGTCTTATGTGGAGTTCTTTGATCCACATGGACTTGAACTTTGTACAAAGAGATATGAATGGGTCAGTGTGGGGCAGTGGTCTGTTCAGGCAACCTGGGCCCAGTTGAGTTAAGTCTGGAACTCTGAAGCTCCAGTGGGAGATAATTTCTGCTTGCAAGGGATGGAAGGAGTTTGGCCACTACTCCTGGGACCCTTGCTTCTGTTTCAGTCACAACCTCTCACAGTGCCCACCACAGGAAATGTGTGTTCTATCACTTAGACAACACCCCAAGCTCCCAGCATTCTAGCTGTACCCTATCCCTAGTCAGCTGACCACAGCCAGGAATGCTCTGCCCCACAGACAGTTCCACCTCACAATATAAAGGGTGGTTTGCCCCCTCCTCTCTCTATTGCTCTTTGTCCTCTCTTGCGTTCTTCTCTCTTGCTGTCTTATTTTCTTCCCCTTTCTCTTCTTCTCCTCTCCTTCCCCCTTTTTTTCTCTCTCTCTCAAGTTGTGACTGGCCTATTTTCTCTTTCCTATAATAAAATATCTCACAGATATAGATTAGTGTGTAATCTATATTCAACTGAATTATTTTAAATTAAGTTTCTGCATATAATGCTTTAAATATCATAAAAACATATTTTATAATTTTAAAGTTTGTATTATATAAAATATTAAGCCAATATAATATTTATTTAATAAGTATTCTTGGACTAATTTGGCATAATGAGACTTGTTGCTATTATAGTATACCAGAGTCGTCTCACTACAAATCATAGTCAAACTTTGCTCCTCATATTTATTTATTTATTTATTTGTTTGTTTGTTTGTTTGTTTATTCGTGTTTCTTAAGATGGGGTTTCTTTGTGTACCCAGCTTGTCCTGGAATTTACTCTGTAGACCACAGATCTACTTGCCTCTGTCGCCCAAGTACTGGAATTAAAGTTGTACGCCACCACCACCCAGCTGGTCCTAGTTTTAAGGTTTAATTTGAACACTGCCTCATTAACTCATTTATCATTAAGTGTTTTTTTTTTCTTTATAACTGGATTCTGAAGTGATAACAAAGTTTGCACAGCATGAGGAGCAGTTTTACTACTTAGCTGTTCATAGGAGAATTTTAATCAGGAAATATGGCTGCCTGTACAAGTGCTCACATCCAAAGAGTTTGAAGGTCTCTGTGACTTTGCTGGAATACATATATGCCCAAGTGTAAACATTTAATCTCTTTGGTCTTTACTATAGACCTTTATTGCCAAACAATGAAAGAAATTTGCTTCATAGAAGAAAGAAGCCATGTTTGAAAGTTACATCTAATTGAAGGGCAGACAAAGTGACAAATCAGAGAAAGATTTGACAGAATTGGTCAGAAATAGAATAGACCCAACCCTCACAAGAACAGCACAGGAAAGAGAGGTGTCTTAAGTCAGCAGCACAGAGAAAGCGAGAGAATGGAGGAGGCAGTTTTATGATGACAGACTGCAGGTGGAGATAGAAGAAGGCAGAGAGTGAGAAGGGGCCAGATTAGAATAGGGTAGTAAGTAAAAAAATAATTTTTGGACTAAGTTAGCTCTTTATTGTGTAAACAGTCTTATGCTTTAGACTTTCTTTAATTACTCCGATATAATCTGAAACTTCGTACTTGCGGTTTCATTATTTCCTGACTGTAAAATTTGCTAAGCTCAATTTTCCATAGCTTGTTTAGAAAGTTGCAGAGAGCTGGGCGATGGTGGTGCATGCCTTTAATCCCAGCACTTGGGAGGCAGAGGCAGGTGGATTTCTGAGTTCCAGGCCAGCCTGGTCTACAGAGTGAGTTCCAGGACAGCCAAGGTTATACAGAGAAACCCTGTCTTCAAAAAAACTAAAACAAAAAACAAAAACAAAAAAAAGTTGCAGAGATTAATGTATATGTCATGAGCTTATGAAAATGGTGGAGTCCTTTGTATATATTAAAAAGAAAATCAACAGGAGTTATTGTTTATATATTGGCTATGAGAGGGATAGTAAAATTGCCGTGAGTTCTATTTTGTTTTTCTACCAAATCAGCAAGATCTATCTGCTGTTTATTGGCATGGAAAATCCTGAATGGTCTTGATTTGACATCAGTTTGCAGCATAGCTACTACAACTGCTTAAACTGTTTTACACATTTAACACTTAAAGGCACAAATGCAAATTTTGCATAAACTTCAGGAAAAATGCAATTTAACAGGGCTGTATGAGTTTTTGAAAAGCACTTATTTTCTTGTGCTGGAGAAAAGAACTAACAAAGTGTCACAGGCAAAACTGAGCTTATGCTATGGTTTTAGGATGCCTTGGTTTCCCATAATAGAACATCAAGAAATTTTGAGTATTTTCAGAGCATATCAGAATGACAGGAAAATGATTTATATTGGAATAAATTGTTTTTATTATATATGTAAGGAAGAAATGAATACTTCTAGAAATACACACATAAATTTAAATATATTTTAAAAACACCAAGTGTCTAGCATTTCCAACTATATCACTGTGGCATTACGAAGTCAATTTGATTTCCCAAATGAATGAACAGGCTCACATCATTTTACTTATGCGATGGAAAAGTGAATTGATGATAATTTATAGTTACATTTGGTAGTTGTCATTGGGGGAAGGAATGAAAGGTAGGTAAGACTGTATGCAATATTTTGCTTCCTAAAATTCCATCCCAGTCACTTTCTATAAATATCAGATTCATTCCATCTTTGTATTTCTTGAAGTGAATTAGGAAATTGCAAGGTTTGTTGTTAGTTTCCCCCCCTATAAAATGATGAAACAGAACTGTTTTATGGGTTAATTAAATCAACAAACAGAAGTATAGAAAGGAATCATACAAAATATATTAATGTACTATTGTCGGTTGAATAGTGAACTGAGTTGTTGTTATCTTACAGGTAAACTCAAAATGCATCAGTATAGGCTATTAAAATGAAGACTTTTGCAAGCGTTAACACTGACTCTACTTCCAAGCGATATTATCCAAGGGATTACGTACTTATGCTCATAGGACCAGAAATAGAAAGTAAAAATACATTTTCTGATTCTCAGAAAAGTTTCCTGATTCCCAGTTACTTTCTAGTGTTAGGCTTATATCTTCAAAGAATAAAGCTTATGTCATAACCAGAGAAAATAAGTACAGTTATCAAAAACTGTACAAATAGCATTGATGTATTGAGGTATGAATATTGTCTGAATTTATCAATATTTTATTATACTGTGGAATGAAATTGCTAACATATATTAGACCTTTTAATCACTCTAGATACAGAAAGAAAAATCCATTTATATATAGAAGGTAAACACGGTTGAGAGATAAACTAACCAATAGAACACATAACTTCTCTGAGTTCTGACTATTATCTCACTCATTTTAATTAGACATACTACTGACATTCAGTAATCTTAATCTTAGGACCAGGCAATGACAGTTCAAAGCTACCAAAAAGATCTTCAATCCAATGTAAATATATGAGATTACAATATGGGTGTTTCATTTGATAAGTAAAAAAAAATCAAACATGATTAAACTGTAGCTACTTATATATTGTTGTGTAAAGAGCTTATGTTTCTCATAGTAACATTGACCAATAATTAGTCATTGGCCCTTAATAATTCACAAATTCATTTAATTTTTAATTACTTATTTGACAGGTGTTCAGAACTAGATATTTTAGCTTCAGTAATTACTTCCAACTTTAACTTATAAAAAAATATTTAACTTTTTAAGGCAATAACTAGTATGCTGAAAAAAAACTGGGTTTTAAAGTTTTTTCTTTCTTTATAAGATAACATTTTTTGTTTTCTTTTCTTTTTAACTGAAAATAGATTCTTCTCTCAAACAATACACCCAAATCAAAGTTTCCTCTCCATGCACCTCTCCTACCTCCCCTCTTGCCTGGATCTGCTTCTTCTCCTTTTCCTTAAAAGTGAGGCAGGATTAGGTATCTGGGGAGACAGGGCCAGGAGAATGAGTGAAAAAACACAGCTGTAGGGGTTGGGGTAGGGGAAACTCTAGAAAGTCTCAGAGCCCTGGGATATGAGAGGCTCCCAGGACTCAATGTGGAAGACCTTAGTCAAAATGCCCAATAGTGGGGAGATAGAGCCTAAACAGACAAATAGGTAGTAGACAGTGCCTCCAGAGGAGGGATGGAGTCACCAACCTCCCTTCAAAGTTTTCCACCCAGAATTGTTCCTGTCTAAAAGAGATACGGTGACAAAAATGGGCATCTATTGATGGGCCCAACTTGGATCCATCCCATGGGCAAGCACCAAACCCTGACAGTATTCCTGATGCTATGTTGTGCTTGCAGACCGGAGCCTAGGATGGCTGGCATGTGAGAGGCAGCTGACTGAGACAGATACAAATAGTTATGGACAAGTCTGGAACAGCTATGGAAGAGTTAGGGGAAGGATTGAAGGAGTTGAGGGAATAGCAACCACATAGGAAGACCATCAGTGACAAATAACCTGGGCTTCCAGAGGCTAAGTAACCAAACAGAAAGGATGCTTGGGGTGGCCCACAGCCCCTGGTACACATGTAGCAGAGGACTGCCTTGTTTTGGGAGATGTACCTAACTCTGTAGAGATTTCATGGCCCAGGAAAGGGGCATTGGGAATAAGCGTGGGACAGCACCCTCTTAGAGTCAAAGGGAGAAGGGATTGAGTGAAGAACTCTTGGAGGGGGGAACTGCGAAGGAGGGCAACATTTAGAACGTAAATTAATATAAATTCAAAAAAGAAAAACGGGCAGACTTCCAAGAATAGCAATTAACATGAAAAACAAATAATAATAAAATGAGGCAAGGCAAAAGCTCTAACATTAAGGCTAGACAAGCAACCCAATAGGAGGAAAAGTTTCTTCAAAGTTAACAGTATATTCAGAGACAAACCAGCTTCCACTGGTAGAGCTTCAACAATCGCACCAAGCTCACAGTCATATCATATTTGCAGAGTACCTGATGGAGACTAATGCAGGCAATGTTCTGACTGCTTCAGTCTCTGTAAACCCATATGAGCCCTGCTGAGGCGATTTGATTGACCAAATTCTCCTGGTATCCTCTTTCACCTCAGACTCCAAAATCTTTCTCCCCATCTTCCATGATATTTTGGGGAGGGACCTAATATAGTATATTTAAACTTTCTCTCCACATAAATTCTGGTTGTAGGGCTTTCCACCTGCTGCTATTTGCTGCCTGAGGAAGCATCTCTCATAAAACCTGTACAAGGCACTCATATATGAGTATAGCAGAATATCATTAAGAATCATTTTATTGATTTTTCTTCTTGGCTAGTTGTGTTTGGTTCTCCTCTAAGTCTCCAGATTATACGGTCTCAGATTCCTGATGATCCAGGCAGTATAGAGCATGGCATCTCTTTTATAGCATGGGCATTAAATTAAACTAGGTATTGGTTACCATCCCCACAAATTATGCCCAATCATTGGCCCAGAATATCTTGCAGGCAGAAATGATTGTAGATGGAAGGCTATGAGGATGTAATAGTGTCCAGATTTCTCTTTCTTTGCCTGAGCAATAAAAAATAAATATTTGTTTATTCTTTAATATGTCAATATTTATGTTATATTTTTAATCTACTTAAATGGATGATATGAAATTGTAGTATACAATTGGTTATTCACTAATGACATATTTATGTGAAGAATAAAAATAAAATATAAAATATATCATTAAATATAAAATATATAATTTTAAAATATTAAGACATAAATGTTATGTTTGCATTACTTTCACACGTTTATTTATATATTATAGTATTCCATAAGAGAATAAAAGTTTCCAGTGCTACCTAATAGAGGATAATTTTAATAAGCTCAGTAAGTCATAGTAATACTTAAAATTGACACTGCATTTTTATATTTTAAATAGTGCAACTACCTACAGTAAACATAAGAATTACCATGTTACTGTTGCCAACTAGAGATCTGCACTATTCTGAACATTCTGTGGTTTCCATCAATACTAATGAACCTCTGGGTCTCAATGTTGCTGCACACATCAGGTAAGGATTCAAGATGTTTCACCTTCTTTACATCATTAGGAACTTACGATATCATGATTCATACACATTTTTAATATTTATACACAAGTATAAGTATAATGATGCTTAGTGTCTTGTTTTGAACTCTAATTGAAGATTGTTGGAAAATTGTTCTAATTCTTTGTTTCCCAAAAGCCATGTTTCCTAAAAGCTCATTTCTATTGATAAATATAAGATCATGCTTACAAAAATTAAACTAAATAGGATGATTATTTTAAAGTCAAAAAATTGATAACTATACTTGTATTTCCTTCATTAAAAGCTGAATGTCTAGCCAAGTTATCTATTTCATACATGTGGATAAAAGGTATGTTTTGTATGTGTGTACATGTACATGTGAGTGTGTGTGCATGTGTGTTTGTGTATATTTTGATGCTGCATTTCATGTGTCATTTTGCCCAGCAAACAGTATACAATAATTAATCATGCACTGTAGATAAGGCTGAGAAAGCATATTGTAGGAGTAATATTTTGAAGCTTTCATTAACATTGACTGATGTTAAGTGAAAGAGATCATCTTTAATAGCTTGGGCAAGACCTCACCAAAGTAATTGAAACCTCTCAGAAGCAAATGTTGAGGTTCTTCTGAATGAATTCTACATGCTATCTAGCCCTACCCCCACTCAGAATTCCCACACAGTAGCTGCTGAGACTTCAGATTTTCCTCAACAGATATGGGCAGTGCCTAAACCAGTCCCATACAGTAAAAAAATATATTTTAAGCATATTATTGGTTCAGTACATTTCAAACTGAATTGTTGCAAGTGAAAAATATTGGCAGATATCACTTGTCTATGGTCTAGATGGTTAAGAAAAATACTTTTAGTGATACATGAAAAGAAACAAAACTACTAAAAACTGTGCAAAGTCATGTATGAATGTTTCAGTGATTTTGGAACTAGTGTGTATTTTGAAATAACTAAAGCAAAGAAGTCAATTATTCATATGAACAATTTCTCCTATAATTTACTTATCAAAGATAATTTAAAAGCTCCCTTTGGGAGTAGTATAATCAAAATGTTTACTAAAGGATGGAAGCATTAAGTAATTTCACTATCTATATTCTGAGAATAGTTTCCTGCCTTACTGAAAAAAAGCAACACCATATGGTACACTAAAATGACCCAGACTAAAACCACCATTGTCCTCTCTTCATGGCAATGCTGAATATTAGTGACACTAGTAACTATCACGTAGATAATGTTCATGATTCAAAAACCAAAAGTAAGTAATCCAGTTAAAGTTTAGCGTAAAGAAGAATGATTCTCTGATAATATTTTCTGCTGTTTTCATACAGCTCAATATCTCAAAATTGGAAGCTTACTTTTCTGTATAAGAAGGCAAAAATATTTTTGAAGGAACACATTACGTATATTCAGAAGCTTACAAGAAAAATAGGAAAATGATAGTGTTTGAGACAGTTAGTAGACTGTTCAGAAAGAAATCACAAACAACTGTAAAGTTACTTAATTATTTCTCGAATTTTATACTTAATATAACGATGCTATCTATGCTTGCATGTCATAAATTCAGTAATAACTAAAAGTTTATTGACTTTATTTAGAAATAATAGTAGTATAAGCTGGCTCAACTGGCAGTTAGTGTGTAGAAGAATGCAAATTGATCCATTCATTTCTCCTTGGTCAAAGCTCAAGTCCATGTGGATCAAAGACCTCCACATAAAACCAGATACACTGAAACTAATAGAAAAGAAAGTTGGGAAGAGCCTTGAGCACATAGGCACAGGGGAAATTTTCCTGTATAGAACACCAATAGTTTATGCTCTAAGATCAAGAATTGACAAATGGGACCTCATAAAATTGCAAAGCTTCTGTAAGGCAAAGGACACTGTCAATAGGACAAAACTATAACCAGTACATTGGTAAAGATCTTTACCAATCCAACATATATCTGATAGACTGCTAATATCTGATATATACAAAGAACTTAAGAAGTTAGACTCCAGAGAACCATATAGCCCTATTAAAAATGGGGTACAGGGCTAAACAAAGAATTCTAAACTGAAGAATACCAAATGGCTAAGAAACACCTAAAGAAATGTTCAACATCCTTAGTCATCAGGGAAATGCAAATCAAAACAACCCTGAGATTCCAGGAATGTATGAGTCTCATTAACCTCTTCTATATCTATGCGTGATGGAATTTTCATAGGCCCAGTAATTAACAGGTCTTTTTCACACAACCACTGATCCTGGGAATTTATCTGCATGTCAGCCATGACATCTCCCAAAGGCAATGCTTTATAGAACACCTCTCTATACTCTTGTTCTTAAATTATTTCTGTGCTTCTATTATGACGTTCCCTTATTGCTGAATGGTTAATATAAATGCCTAATTAGGGCTAGGCATTCAATTGTCATACATTCAGATGACTTTGTTTCATAATTAATTCTCACCTTCACCAAAATTGAATGAACAAAAAAAATCTTTTCTTAACAAGGATAAAAATAGTACGAATCTTTAGATATAAATGTCTAAATATATTGTAATATTTAGAAGCTAGTTTGATAATATGCCCACTAACATATACATCAATACTAGGTTACCAATAACAAGAATAATTTTTCTTGATTGAAGGAGACATCAAGTCCAATCAAAAGTTATTGGTTACCATCAAACAAAGATAAAACAATATGTTCTATGCCATTGGAGTTCTACTTAGAAAATTTCCCCCTGTGTCAATGAGTCCAAGTCTCTTTCCCAGTTTTTCTTCTTTTAGATTCAGTGTATCTGGTTTTATGTTGAGATCCTTGATTCACTTGGACTTGAGCTTTGTGCAAGGTGACAAATATGGATCTATTTTCATTTTTCTACATATCTACAGCCAATTAGACAGGCACCATTTGTTGAAGATGCTTTCTTCTTTCCATGGTATGTGTTTGACTTCCTCGTAAAGGATCTAGTGTGAGTAAGTGTGTGGTTTTATTTCTGGGTCTTCAATTCTATTCCATTGATCAATGTGTCTGTCTCTGTACAAATACTATGCAGTTTTTATCATTATTATGTCAGGGATAGTGATTCCTCTAGCCATACTTTTATTGTTAAGAATTGTTTTCATTATTCTTTTTTTTTTTTTTTTTATCCTTCCATATTTCTTTGAGGATTGCTCTCCACTCTAAGATCAAGAATTGAGAAATGTGACCTCATGAAACTGGAAAGCTTCTGTAAGGTAAAAATTTAGTCAATAAGACAAATCAGCAATGTACAGATTGGGAAAAGTTCTTCACTAACCCCACATTTGATAGAGGGCTAATATCCAAAATATATAAAGAATTCGAGGAACTAACCACCGAAAATCCAAACAACCCAATAAAAAAATGGGATATAAAACTAAACCCAGAATTCACAATAGAGGAATCTCAGATGGCTGAGAAACATCTAGAGAAATGTTCAAAGTCCTAAGTGATCAGAGAAATGCATTTCCCTGATGACTAAGGATGTTGAATATTTCTTTAGGTACTTCTCAGCCATTTGATATTCTTGCATTGAAAATTCTTTGTTTAGCTCTATACCCCATTTTTAATAGGGCTATTTGGTTCTCTGGAGTCTAACTTCTTGAGTTCTTTGTATATATCAGATATTATCCCTCTATCAGATGTTCAATTGGTAAAAATCTTTTCCCAATCTGTTGGTTGCCATTTTGTCCTAGTGACAGTGTCCTTTGCCTTACAGAAGCTTTGCAATTTTATGAGATACAACTTATTGATGCTTGATCTTAGAGCATAAGCTATTGGTGTTCTGTTCAGGAAATTTCCCCCTGTGCCTGTGTGCCCAGAAGCTCGGAATACCCAAGATACAATTCACAGACCACATGAAGCTCAAGAAGATGAAAATCCAAAGTGTGGATACTTCTGTCCTTCTTAGAAGAGGAAACAAAATACCCATTGAAGGAGTTACAGAGACAAAGTGTGGAGCAGAGACTGAAGAAAAGGCCATCCAGAGACTGCCCCACCTGTGGATTCATCCCATATTCAATCACCAAACATAGACACTCTTGTGGAAGCGAACAAGTGCTTGCCAAAAGAAGCCTGATAGAGCTGTCTCCTGAGAGCCTCTACAAGTGCCTGACAAATACAGAGCTGGATGTTTTCAGCCAACCATTGGACTGAGCACAGGGTCCTCAATAGAGGAATTAGAGAAAAGTCCCAAGGAACAGAATGGTTTGCAGCCCCATAGGAGGAACAACAATATGAACTAACCAGTACCCCTAAAGCTCCCATTAACTAAACCACCAACAAAAGAGTACACATGGACAGACTCATGGCTCCAGCTGCATATACAACAGAGGATGGCCTTGCTGGTCATCAATTGGAGGAAAGGCCCTTGGTCCTGTGAAGACTCTATGCCCCAATGCTAGGGTCAGGAAACAGGAGTGCATGGGTTGGTGAGCAGGGGGAGGAGAGAACAGATAGGGTTTTTTTGCAGGGGAAACCAGGATAGGGGCTTACATTTGAAATGTAAATAAAGAAAATGTCTAATAAAAAAAGAAAAATGGGAATCAAGAAATGGTGGCATCAACCAATGAACTTTTATAGGTGGAAAGTCTCATAGCTTCATTGAGAATTGACTCAGAGACCAAAATCTTCTAACAGAGAAGAAAATATAATACCATAAGGCCCATAGTATAAGGACTAATAATAAGCAACGGTGTAAAAAGTGAATCTGAACTTTGACATAAGCAGTGATAATGAGCCTTTATGGGCATGAATCGTTTCTGTGCTTGCGTATATCTCCAGGTAGGAAATGTAGGAAGACATCACTTGTCTAGCTTTGAAAATAGACACATAATATTATCTAATTCTGAACATTTAATAAAAAGAGAATGTTACAGATATTCAAAGAATCAAAAAAGAGATTAAAAACTAAATCCATAAAGGGTTATTTTGTTATATTGCAAATAGTATACAGAAATAGTCAATAAAATTTCTCCTGAACTTTTAACAACTTATATATTAAAATACCCATTTCTATCTTTAGAAATTAAGCTATCTTTTATCCTTAGCCAGTACTGTATGATGTCACTTTTGCCTGCTTCTATGCTTGCTTTTCTTTCAAAATATATACTTTCTTTAGGTTCAAAAGCATATAGAATATTTGTTCACAGAATTTCCTTCCTGTTCCTACCCTCTACACACAAGAACGTATCTCATGATTAAAAGAAACAATCTTTTTTTCTCATTCTAAATTCATATCAAGGCTGTAATTCAGCAACAAATTTGTCTTTTGTTTCTGTGCTCCCCTGATTTCTCTATATTTTCTCCATTTACAGATTTTGAAACATAAGAATTTATATGCACCAAGAGAGTACTGTAAACTTTATACAAATATTTAACAAATAGTGTAATCATTTAAGAGACAACTGTCTACAAGAAAAGAGAAGTCTATTCTACCACTTTATTTGTTAAATATAATGTTTAAAACAATTTCTGAAAACATACAATTTTTGCAATGTCAAATTCATAGTCATCAAATACTGAGAGTATATATATATATGCATGCCATACATTTTAACAAGTTTAGTTTTTTGTAAGGTTATTTCATTACTAGAGAAAATAAAATTGTTTGGGTAGTATGTTTCCAATAATTGGGAGAGAAAATACCCATACCTTTAGTACAAAAACAGGAAAGATCTCAATCTGCTAGCTTCGTGAGCAATGCATAGCACTTTACTACCTGAACTCAAAGTTCAGCTAAGGCTCCACAGACATTGCACAAGATATTACTCCAATTATTTAAAGTAAATGATGCAACTTGGATATGTATATTAGCTCTTAATTGTTGTAAGAAGATATAGCAATGCTAGATTTCTACCAATAAAAATGTGGGAGCATCTCTGAATTGTCCTTCCTTTAGTCTCTGCTCCAAAGTTAGCCTCTACAACTCCTTCCATGGTTTGTAGAGGCTAACTTTGGAGCAGAGACTAAAGGAAGGACAACTCAGAGACTGCTCCAACTGGGAATTCTACCCATATTCAGTCATCAAATCTAGACACTATTGTGGATGACAACAAGTGTGGGATGACAGGAGCTTGAGATAGCTGTCTCCTCAGAGGCTCTGACAGTACCTGACTAATACAGAAGTAGAGGCTCACAACCAACCATTGGACTAAGTGCAGGCTCCCCAATGAAGGATCTAGAGAAAGGACCCACGGAGCTGAAGGGTTTGCAGCCCCTTAGTATGAACAACAATATGAACTAACTAGTATCCTCAGAGCTCCCAGGAACTAAACCACCAACCAAAGAGTACACATGTTGGGATTCATGGCTCCAGCAGCATGTGTATAGCAGAGGATGGCCAAGTCGGTCATCAGTGGGTTGAGAGGCTGTTGGATCTGTGAAGGTTCTATGCCCCAGTGTAGGGGAATGCCAGGGCCAGGAAGTGGGAGAGGGTGGGGTGGTGAGCAGGGAAAAGGGGGAGGAAACAGGGGATTGTTTTAGTTTTTGTTTTTTTGTTTTTATTTTTTTCTTATTTTATTTTATTTCATTTTTACTTTTTCATTTGGAGGGGAACCTGGGAAAGGAGATATTGTAAATAAAGAAAATATCTAATAAAAAAAATATTTTAAAAAAATGTGTGGCCTTGCTGAGTAGAAGCATTTTCTGATTGGTTATTTGCTTAAAATACATTGTCTATTTCTTCCAGGGTGAACAAAACTTTTATCCAATACACAATATACCACTAAAACGATGAAATGTAGAAAATAACTTTGCTGGAAATTTTTAAAGCAAAGCAAAGCATTTATAGTGTTCACATTTATCCTCTAAGTGACCGAAATGTTGGCAACTTTGAGTAATTTTTAAAGCAAGACAGGCTTTTCTATCTGGTTTGGGCTGCAGAGTAAGCAGCATTACCAAAGGGAATTTATAGTTCAGATTATCAAAATATCTGTGATGGATGGGGTTGTTGAAGAGAAGTTCTATAAATCCTTGCTAACAGAAGTTCAATGGAATTCACAGTATTGTATAACCAAGATATTTAGAAAATAACTTTTTCTTTAGAAAATAAGGTATTGGGACTGCTGCGGTATTGCTACTTTAAAGCCCAGCTTTATGAGGCTGACAAAGGGAGATCACAAGCCCAAGGCTGGCCTGTGCCACACTGAGAGCCTGCTCTAAAACACAAAAACAAAACCATAGAAAGTAATTGAACTGACTCTGACTAACCACTGAACACTATTAACCCTGATGTCTGACCTGTGGTTAGTAAGTGATATAGCTCTTAAATATTATTTAGCTTGCAATCTGGCAGGCAACAAATGTTAATAATATTGCAGTAGCCACATTCTTATTCTTCTAAACATGGTTTCATAATTGTTTCCTAATATTATTTATTCTCAATGATAATTTCAAAATTTAGTGTTAGAATCCAGTTACCAGATTGTTCTACATGACATTTTGAAGACAATTAAATAGAAGTGGTCAGTTAGGTTCAATGTGATTCAAAGATGATCTATGAATAAAAAAATATATATGTATATATATGTATATATATATATTCTAATATATATATGTATATATGTATATATATTCTAATATATATATGTATATATAT
>JADRCD010189790.1:0-10429 GCA_019843815.1 Montemys delectorum
TGGTCTACAGAGTGAGTCCAGGACAGCCAGGGCTATACAGAGAAACCCTGTCTCAAAAAAAAACAAACAAACAAACAAAAAGATTTCTTTGGGCTGGTGAGATGGCTCAGTGGTTAAGAGCACAGACTGCTCTTCCAAAGGTCCCAAGTTCAAATCCCAGCAACCACATGGTGGCTCACAACCATCTGTAATGAGATCTGACTCCCTCTTCTGGAGTGTCTGAAGATAGATAGCTACAGTGTACTTACATATAATAAATAAATAAATCTTAAAAAAAAAAAAAAGAAGAAGAAGAAGAAGGGGAAGTGTTATCTTATGATACCCTTTGTCCTACCTGAGGCAAGTTTGGGGGTGAGGTGCCTCAGGCCATTCTGAGAGAGGCTGTAGTTTTTTTGGGTTGTTTTGTTGTTGTGGTTGTTTTGGGGGGGGGGTTGTTTTGTTTTGCTTTTGGCTTTTTTCCAAGACAGGGTTTCTCTGTATAGCCCTGGCTGTCCTGGAACTCACTCTGTAGCCCAGGTTGGCCTCGAACTCAGAAATCTGCCTGCCTCCCAAGTGCTGGGATTAAAGGCAGGTGCCACCGCCGCTGAGGCTGTAGTTGCTTAAAGCATTATTGGACCAAGGCTCTCTTCTGCTTTCCTTTTTTTTTTTTGGCCTTCTTTGACCCTAAATCTTCTAGAATTTCAATCAATAATTTTCCCTACAAACGGGGTACAGGGGGGGGGGAGCATGAAATCAGACTGGAGGGAAATATTGGGAACGCAGATTCCTGGTGTCATATTGACCTCCCTCACGGACAGAACTGAATCCCTTTCACAGATGGGTGTTCACTCTACAAGCACAGTGCCCACACCACCTCCCCGGGATGCAAGCACATGTGTGCATGTGCCTTGGATGTGTTCAGATAACAGGTACACCTGGTGTGGAGCGCAAAAGAAACTCAAACCACGTGATTTAAAAAAAAAAAAAAGTCTCCCTCCACACGTTTCCAGATGGCAGTGTTTGCTCTCCTTCGATGCTTCCTGCCGCCCCCGCCCCCCCCCCAAGAAGGGCAAGGCTTCCAACTCAGGCTCACCATCTCTGTAAATCTGGCCTTCCTCCTCAGGAAAACAGCAGCGACAATACTTACTGCAGAAAGATTTAGGAGCAGGTGAGAAAGTACCAGGCATGATAAGCATGGACTGCCCCTGAGTAACTGCTAGAAGGCAAGACCCAATCCCCCACCTTGTCTAGTGAGATCTGAGGAGAGCCGGTTAGTGGTCCACCATGGAGAAAAAAAAGGGCATTTTTCTTTTCTTTCCATGTCTGTTCTTCCTGCCATTCTTATTTTGCTTTGTTTTTGAGACAGACTCACTGGTTAGCCCCAGCTGGCCTTGAATTCCCCCCCTGCCTCAGCTTCCCAAATGTAGGGATTACAGGCTTGAGCACTGCACCTGGTAAAGGCTTCTTTCTTGTTCTGCATTGCAGGCCAGCTGCCTCTGCCCGAGACTGGGGATTTGTAAGACAGCTGGGGCACTTCTGGGCCCTGCATCCGGTCCCTGGAAGAAGGCCCAACTCCCTTGAGGATGTTCTCCTACCAGAAGCATGAGATTGCTAAACTCACACAGGCACAAAATCTGCCAGCATTAACTGCTCAGATAAGTCACGTGGCCAGTGTTACAGTTTAAGTCTGAAACGTTCCCTCCAAAGAGTTGTGTGTGGCCTGGCTGGCAGCTGATGGGTTCTGGAGTACTGACTGGATCATGAGGACTTGGATGTAAGCAAAGGGTTAATTCTCTTAGAGGTTCAGAACTTGACCTTGCTGATAAGAGGCAGGGCCTAGTTCAAGGAAGTATATCAAAAGGGGTTTATTAAGGCCGGGTGTGGGGCTGGGGGAGGGAATAGTCCCTAGCCCCATCTCTCTGTGTCCTGGTTTAGTTGTTACAGTATTCACTTCACCGCTTGTCCAAAGCAACAGAGCCTGCCAAGAGAATAAAATCCGTGAAACCATGAGCCAAAGGCATTTTCTCCATAGTTTAGATTGTTCTTATTGTGTTTGTCACATGATGAAAGGTGACCTCCACATAGCCCAACCCCAAGTCAATGGGGTACTGTTCACTCCACCTGCCTGCCGTGAAGCAGTGGTAAGATGAACCCTCCTGGGAAGCAACGAACCGCATTTCTGTGTCTACTCAACATCCTCCTCTGGGAGGACAACACCCATCCCTAGATCCTAAATACTATGATGTAGTTTGGCCTCAAACTCACTGTGGAGCCTTGGCTGCCCTTAAACCTCTGATCTTCCTGCTTCCACGCTGGAATGCTGACTTTACAAGTGAGATTCTCCACACCTGGTTTATTCAGTGCGCTCGGCAAGCTCTCTACCAATTGAACTACTGCCTTAGCCCTAGATCCTTTGAATCTTGACGATTCCCCCAAAGGCTCTGGGGTTAAAGGCTTTGTCCTCAGTGTGCTATTAAGAGGTGGTGGAACCCTTCAGAGGAGGAGCCTAGTGAGAGGTATGTCCTTGAGGGGGATTGTGGGACACCAGTGTCTCAGTGAAGTGGAAATTTCTGGTCGTGTCTTGTGATGCAAACTCATGTGATGTTTTGCTGGGGCAGACCAAGAGAGGACACGTGATGTTTGGAGAGAGTTTAAGTAGGACTCAATGGACAGTGACCAGATGTTTGCATAGCTAGATGTGCAACTCTTTGTCGGTCTTACGTCTAAGCTGATGGAGCCTCACTTCATTGAGAGAGGCACAGCAGAGAACTCCTGGCATTCGGGCTGGTCCCACTTGCTCCGCCTGACTCCTGCCTATTCGGCGGAGACCTGATGTTTTCTGCAGGATCGTGCCACCATTGCTGATTCATGTTTGGTGACGCTTTTGAACTGGATTGTGGGTATCCTGACACTACTGAACTGGACTACTGGTATCCTGACAAATGGAGAACTGGAATCATGTCCAAAAAACTACTTCTAAACAGGTCCACATCCCCTTGTCCTATTTACCATCTTTTCTCCTCTACCTTTGGCTGGTGGGCTAAAAGGGGGCTCAAAGCATTTGAGAATCCTTATTGAAGTAGGTTTTGAAAAATCTAAGCCTACACCTCCTCATGCTCTCCTCATGCTTTCTGGTGATAACTGAGCAGTTTTGCTCCACTACACTCTTGTCTTGTCAAAGCCTGAAAGCAGTGGGTCTGCTTAACCATGTGCTGGACCCTCCAAAACCATGAGCGGAAGTAGACCTTTTCTCTTTTTACATCCATTAGGTCAGATATTTTTGTTACAGTGGTGGTAGGATGACTAATACATGTATTCACTGAAGATTTCCTAACTTAACATTCCAGTCTGAGCTCCAAGTAGCCACAACATCCTACAATTCTCACTCCCACCACCACCCCAGTATCTCCACTTGAACATCTCAGACACCTCTCCTTGGAAATTCTCCCTGGACTAAGCCCCAAGGATTTCCCCTGTACCCCACCCCCAGCCCCATAACTGCTGTATTTTATAGCCCTACTGCATTCCTTCTATCTCTTCTCAAGATAGTGAGAGAATAGCTATGAGCTCAAGGTCAGATTATGTAACCCCTCTCTGAGCCCCATTTCAGAGAGAAAAGTGAAGCTCCTTGTAGCGATCGTCAAGAAGCTACACACCTCTCCTTCATTCCCTGCTGCTTGGCCCTCAGATTCTGTTCCAGCCACAATACCCTCCCTGCCATGCTGTGTAAACGGAAGTTCCCAGGAAAAAAAAAGCTACACCTGTGTAGCTTTTTTTAAAGAAGCTACAAGGCAGATTGTCTGATTCAAGCTTCCTGAATGTGCAGAACTGGAACCAAAACCACTTGGGGCTATCCTTACCCTCTTTAATAAACCATTGCATGCATTACTTTGCTCTTAATGTGACTAAAAAAAAAAAAAAAAAACCACACACACACACACACACCAAAACAAAACACACAACAAAACAAAACAAAACAAACAAGCAAACAAAAAAACATGACCAAGACAACTCTCAGAGGGAAGATGATTTGGTTTTAAGGTTCCAGAGGGGTTAGAGTCTATTGTGACAGGGGGAGCATGGCAGCAGAGGCAGGAAGCTGAGAAATCACATCTTCAAATGTGAGCAGGAAGCAGAGAACGTGAGCTGGAAGTGGGGCAGAACTGTGGACATCCCCACCCTACAGTGATCTACTTCCCCCAGTGTGGCCCCTCCTCCCAAAGGTTCCGAGACCTCCCCAAACAGCGCCTCCAACTGGAAGCCAAGTGTTCAACTATGGAAGTCCAAGGGGGATATTTCTCATTCAAGCCATCACGACTATTTAGTGCTCACTGTTTATATCTAAATCAACATTATTTCAACTATTAGGGAAAGCCTTTGAATATGTCAACTTAGCAGGCCATGAGTTTGTACTAACCCCGAGTAAAGTCTGTGGTCTATTCAGCATCTGAGACATAGAGCCAAGAATCTCTGCTCTGTAATATGGTGTTCCCTATCAATATGTTTGGTAAATACTTTGATTCATGGCTTCCTTCTGTTCTCTGACCATAACTCCGAGTCATTTGTGGTGGTTTGAATATGCTTGGCCCAGGGAGTGGCACTATTAGGATGTGTGGCCTTATTGGGTGAAGTGCGTCACTGTGAGGGTGGGCTTTGAGACCCTCCTCCTAGTTCCCCCATGAGGCAGTCTTCTCCTGGTTCCCTTCAGAATAAGATGTAGAACTTTCAGCTCCTCCTGCACCACATCAGCCTGGGCACTGCCTTTGCTGTTGCTGCTTCTTGGTTGACTTTCCTAGGAGGCTCCAGTTCCTCCTGTAAAACTCAGTCCCAGGAGAGCCACTTCACCAAGGCCACCCTACCACGAGGTGCTGCAGTCTTTCAGACCGTTCACTTCCTGTATGTGCATGACACCCATTCGCCGTGGCTTCTTTGATAACAGGACCTGGTTTTCTATAGAAGGAGACTGTGTCCAGCCCTGGTTGATTAATCAGACTCCCTTGCAGCTAGGTTTGGCTATGTCATCCTATTATGGATGATGTGAACTGAAAACAGTCTGTTGGTGATGCTAGGGTATTCTAAGAAAGCTTCTGCTCCATTCACATGTCTTCCTGCTTTAAAGTGGTGTGTTGTCTGGAGTAGTAGCAGCCAGCTTGTAACTGTGAAAAAGCAAGCTGAAAAGTGAAAGCCATCTGACTAAACCTAGAGGACCAGAAAGAGAGAAGCATTTTGCAATTGTGGGTGTGTTGTTAATTAGATGAACTAAAACCACCAGCAACTGGCATTCTTTTTGCTAAATAATTGAATTAGGCATCTATTCGTTTAAGGAATCACTACCAAAATTTGCTGTCACTTGAAGCAGAACACATCTGAAATTAGTAAGGTATGGTGAAGATGATGTATGTATGTGCATGCATGTGTGTGTGCATACATATGTATGTGCATATGTGTACATGTGTATAATATGTGAAAGTGTTGTGTGTATAGACGTGTATGTACCCATGTCACCACACTCAGCATGTGTGTGTATGTGTGTGTGTGTATGTATGTATTATGTATGTATGTATGTATGTATGTATGTATGTGTGTGTGATCAAACTTAGGTTCTCACATTTGGCCAAGAGTTCAAATCGGGAAGTTCTCCAGATCTCAGGAACCCAAGCTTTCTCTTCCCAGATGGCCAAGTCCCCACTGGAAGGAACTTTGAATACGAAAATTATGCTGGAGTAGCTGGAATTCTTCATATAAATTACAGGAAATCCAGGGGTTCTGGACACCATGTGAAAATAGGAAAGAGGGAACATGCCCCCCCCCTTTCTGAGCAGAGTGAAGCACATTTCACTTTCCTTGGTGCTTGGTAGGGATGGGGGTGGGTGTTGGGAGGGGAAACACCAGTTCTGCCCACCATTCCTGCAGAAACCTCAGGTGGAGGTGTTCGTGGTACCCACTGAGGCTGGTAGAGTATGGCACAGAGGAGACAGAGAACCTATTGACATGCAGGAATGGGACAGGCAGCCTGACACAGTGCTCTCAGTCAGAGATGTGCTGAGTTTGCCTACTGGAGTCTATCACCCATAGTTTTTCCTGGCTCCCAGGAAGAGGGAGCTTGGCTTTGCTAGCCACCGCCCCCCTGCCGCAATACATATACACACACAGCTATGCTGGTTGTGGACAAGGGACCAAACCAATACCACTGTTCTCCTCATCCAGACAAGCTGTATGAGCAAAAAGCAGAGACTGCCAATTTGAAACCAGGTCTCAGCCATGTTATCGACTCCTTCCATTCAATGAATATCGGGCTTTCTACTGCATGCCAGGTAATCTTGTAATCTCTGGGAATCTTGGCCTTATATTCTAGTGTGGACATAACTGGACATACAACAAATAAACGAAATATGATGTTCATTAGGTCCAAAAGCAGTAAGTGGAAAGAAACGAAGCAGGGACTGAGGAGCTGGAGCAAAGAAGGGGCTCGAGCCGAGGTGGGAGGGGTCAAGGTCAGAGTGACCCTTTGTGGGCTTTGTCTTCTACGATGGGTGTCCCCCTGATGCTAAAGCAGATCAAGAGTCATGGTGAGTTCTGTCATTGTCCAAGTGACCATATCCAAGGCCTTTGTGTATTATTCTCAACAGCCTTCCTGGTCCAGAGGAGGTCTGATGCAGTTGCCTCCCAATCCCTACCCTCAAGTCTGCTGCCACCAGCCGCTCAGCTTTGCAGAGTGAGTGTGCCTGGAAAGGTATGCTTTCTTCAAGTTCTCTCCACGAACTACGACCCCTAAACTTCGGGCAGTCCTATGTCAGTCAGTCTGCGGTGTTTTCTAAGCCGTCAACAAGCACCTCCATTCATTCAGATCAGTTTCCAGAGTGCCAGCTGTAGCTTCATCCTATGTTCCCCCTGATTACTAGATTCCCTTCATGCCAATTCCCATCTACAACCCTTGATATCATTCTAACATGGCTCATGCTCACACAGGTTAAGCTCTGGCCCACCTTTCCTGGAAACCCTCTCTGCCCATAGAGACCCAGGAACTGTCTCTTCTTAGTCTGAGATGGCATACCCCACGTGCCCCACAGTGCATCATCGGAGCCAAAGTATTTATGTTTCATTGGAATCTCCAGAGGCTGCTGGAGTCCCCGGCAACCATCCTGGGGAGAATATCTCCTGTTTTTGTTTCTTCTGGCCAGCTCATGCTTGAGCACACAAAAGGTGTGCCACAGACCCAGCTCCTTCCTCCCCGGAGGAACAAACCCCTGCTTTGTCCACACTACCACCTCTATGTTTGCGAAATGGAAAGCGGTCGGAAAATTCCAGCATCAGAGTGTTCAGCCTAATTTCAGCCGTGTGAGTGGGGAGAAATGTGTTTTTCAAACATTAAAAATTTCTCGGCTTTTCCTCCGAAAGCAGTTCCCAAGCATGTGCTCACAGGCAAAAGAGGAAGACGGAGACAGAGCGGAAGGTAAGTAGCCTGGGAAATGAACCTGTGTCAAAGGAGACATGGGAAGCTCAGTGCCTGTGGTCCTGGCCTGCTGCTTCGCAAAGGAGGCCTATGCCTTTCCTATATCTATTTTTATTTAATGTTTACCCAAATTCACTCACTCACTCACTCACTCATTCATTCACTCAGTCACTTACTTAGTCACACCTTTACACATTCACCCATTCATATACTCATTCATTCACTCATTCACTCACACCTTCACACACTCACTCATTCATATACTTATTCATTCACTCACACATTCATTCACTCACTCTCACACACACTTACTACATACAAACTGACACACACACACTTACATACACATACTTATTTGCATATAAATATTCCATCACTCTCACACATATACTCACTCACACACACTCAGTCATACACATTCACTCAGTTATATACTTACTTATCCAATCATTCTCACACATACACTCATGCGCATGCACATACACTCAGTCATTCATTCACTATTCACTCAGTCTCACACATTCACTCACTCATACTCTCACATACATACATACTCACTTGCACACTCACACACTCACTAAGTCACACACATTCACTCATTTATATACTCGTGTATCCAAGCACTCGTCATTCTTCTCTCATTTGTCTGCTCACTCATTCACTAACAGCGATAGAAAGTCAAACATGAGTCGGGTGGTGGTGGCGCATGCCTTTAATCCCAGCACTTGGGAGGCAGAGGCAGGCGGATTTCTGAGTTTGAGGCCAGCCTGGTCAGCAGAGTGAGTTCCAGGACAGCCAGGGCTATACAGAGAAAACCTGTCTCAAAAAAACAAAAACAAAACAAACAAAAAAAAAAAGTCAAACACAGCTAGCAACTTCTAACATGGTTCCCTGCGGGCCACACTTCTGGTTTCTATTCTTGCATCTTGCACAATCCTCTCCCCACTGCACCAAGAATCACATTCTAGTAAAAAGAAGACAGTGACAGTGACAGATTCTTGGTCATAAGGCAGTGCTAATGATACTGATATCAGCTTAGTAAAATGACAAGGTTGTGTGCCACATGAAGCCATCAGTGAGGTGCTATAGCCTGACAGGTTGTGTGCCACATGAAGCCAACAGTGAGGTGTTATAGCCTGACGGACCGTAGGACCTGTCACCTCAAAGGAGCTTAATAGGGTCAGACCCATGTCATGTGACTAATATCTGAAAGAACTACTTTCTCACACCTAGGAGGACAGCCCCGTATATTCTAGAAAACAACTTAATGAGATTTCTGGCTTCCTTCCAGCAGCCACCAATCACAGAACAACTTGGATCTTTGTATGGGGGTGGGAAGGGATCACAAAAGTCCAAATTTTCCTGCACTCAGCAAATATTTATGGAACCCCCTGGTAAGTGCCAAATGTTGTTCTGTCTGTTAGGGATAAACAGACAGAAGCCTCTGGTCATGCCCAAGTTATGTCTAAATTGAAAAGAAAGCAACCGATGAACAGCTGAGACGACTCACAGAAAGGCAATCACTTGACATAGGAGAAAGTGGGCAGCACAGAACAGGGACCCCTGGTGTCTTAGTTAGGGTTTTACTGCTGTGAACAGACACCATGACCAAGACAACTTTTATAAGGACAATATTTAATTGGGGCTGGCTTACAGGTTCAGAGGTTCAGTCCATTATCATCAAGGCAGGAACATGGCAGCATCCTGGCAGGCATGGTGCAGGAGGAGCTGAGAGTTCTACATCTTCATCTGAAGGCTGCTAGCAGAACATTGGCTTCCAGGCAGCTAGGATGAGGGTCTTACAGCCCCCACCCATAGTGACACACCCACTCCAACAAGGCCACACCTCTTGATAGTGCCACTCCCTGGGTCATGCATAAGCCAACCTCCACAGTCTCCCAGGGAACACCATCTGAATCAGGACCCATCAACCACGACAGTGTGTTCCCTATAAACAGGATAGAAACAAGGACTAACTCCAGCAAGAAAAACTCTGTTGACACAATGCATTTCCCATTCTTTTTTCTTTTTTTTTTTTTTTAAGATTTATTTATTTATCTTATGCATGTGAGTATACTGTAGCTGTCTTCAGACGCACCAGAAGAGGGCACTGGATCCCATTACATAAATATTACATGGTTGTGAGCCACCATGTGGTTGCTGGGAATTGAACTCAGGACCTCTAGAAGAGCAGTCAGTGCTCTTAACAGCTGTGCCATCTCCCCAACCCACATTTTCCATTCTTAACTCACCTGTGAGACCTGTTGGAACTGACCTACCAGGAATCCAATGGTACAGGGTCTCTCCCGCTGTATCCTCACCCCTGCCTAGACAATGTCATTCAGACACTTAGTCCCATGTGGCAGGGTTGAAACAGGAGGGCCATTCAACTGCATCCCACTGATACCACTGAGAAGAGATGGTAGCTGGGTGGTGTTGGGGGCAGAGGGAGGTGGATCTGAGTTCGAGGCTAGCCTGGTCTACAGAGTTCCAGAACAGCCAGGGTCACACAGAGAAACCCTGTCTTGGGGGGGAAAAAAAGTGTAACATGTTTGTATTTGTGGGAGGGCTCACACATGTGAGTGTGCAGGGGTGTGTACCCATGCATATAGCACATGGGGGTCTTCCCCTATGGCTTTCCATATTCTTCACTTGAGACAGGGTCTCTCACTGAACTAGACACTCTCCTTTTTGGTTAGGCAGGCTCTCAGTATCCTCCTGTCTCTGCTCCACACCACTGCCAGGGTTATAGACAAACTCAGACAAGCTGTACTTTTTTATGGGAGGGGAAGAGGGAGGGGAGGAGGAGGAGGAGGAGCAGCAGCAGCAGTAGTAGTACACTTATCTGTGGGGGGCGGTGTTTAGGCATGTAACATGGTATGTCTGCGGAGGTCATAGGACAACTTTTGCGAGTCAATTTCTTCCTTCTACCATGTGGGTCCCAGGGCTGGAACTGAAGTCATCAAGCTTGACAGTAAGTCCCATTCCTGCTGAGCT
>JADRCD010189791.1:0-39398 GCA_019843815.1 Montemys delectorum
AAAAAATGGTAGCCAACAGATTGGGAATAGATCTTTACCAACTCTACATTAGATAGAGGGCTAAATATCAAATATATACAAAGAACTCAAGAAGTTAGACTCCAGAGAACCATATAATCCTGTTAAAAATGGGGAACAGAGCTAAGCAGAGAATTCTCAACTGAGAATATTTAGTGGCTAAGAAGCACCTATAGAAACATCATTAGTCATCAGGGAAATGCAAATCAAAACAACCCTAATTCCACCTCACACCATTTAGAATGGCTAACATCAAAACTCAGGTGACAGCAGATGCTGGTGAGGATGTGGAGAAAGAGGAACACTCTTCCACTGCTGGTGGGATTGAAAGCTGATACAACCAATTTCAGAAATTTGGACATAGTATTCCCTGAGGACCTAGCAATGCCACTACTAGGCATATACCCAGAAGATGCTTCAACATGTAATAAGGATACATGCTCCACTAAGTTCATAGCAGCTGCCTTTACAATAGCCAGAAGCTGGAAAGAACCCAGATGTCCCTCAACAGAGGAATGGATACAGAAAATGTGTTACATTTACATAAAGGGAGTACTACTCAGCTATTAAAAACAATGAATTTTTGAAATTCTTAGGCAAATGTATGGGACTAGAAAATATCATCGTGAGGGAGGTAACCCAATCACAAAAGAATACACATGGTATACACTTTCTGATAATTGGATATTAGCCCAGATGATCAGAATACCCAAGATACAATCCACAGACCACATGAAGCTCAAGAAGAAGGAAGACCAAAGTGTGGATACTTTGCTCCTTCTTAGAATGGGGAACAAAATACCCATGTGAGGAGACACAGAGACAAAGTGTGGGGCAGAGACTGAGGAAAGGCCATCCAGAGATTGCCCTACTTGGGGACCCATCCCACATACAGTTACCAAACTCAGACACTATTGTGGATGCCAACAAGTGCATGCTGACAAGAGCCTGATATAGCTGATTCCTGAGATGCTCTGCTAGTGCCTGACAAATACAGGGGTGGATTCTTTCAGCCAACCATTGGACTGAGCACAGGGTTCCTAATGGAGGAGCTAGAGAAATGACACAAGTTGCTCAAGGAGTTTGCAGCCCCATAGGAGGAACAATATGAAGCAGCCAGTATCCCCAGAGCTTCCAGGGACTAAACCACCAACCAAAAGAGTACACATGGAGGCATGCATGGCTCCAGCCACATATGTAGCAGAGAAGGTCCTTGTTGGACATCAATAGGAGAGGCCGTTGGCCCTTTGAAGGCTTGATGCCCCGGTGTAGGGGAATGGAGGACCAGGAAGCTGGAGTGTGTTGGTTGGTGAGCAGTGGACGTGGGGAAGAGAGAGGAGTCTTTGGAGGGGAAACCAGGAAAGGGGATAGCATTTGAAATGTAAATAAAGAAAATGTCTAATAAAAAAGGAAAGACTTTTATCTCTTGTTTCACCTGGCTGTCCTCATGGCAGCCCCACATCTGCAGTCACTCGGAAAACGCTCTTTTGTTGTTTGAAGTCAGTTCTGTCTCACCAAAGACTCATTATAGGAGGGCATTTTTTTTCCTCTTGGGAGGGAGAGGACAACCTGGTGATGGATTTGCCATGTTTTAGAACTTCCTTAGAGCCTCCTGTGGGACTAGTCAAAGTCCTTTGCTTCCCAAACATGTCTCCCATTGTTTGTGTTACTGACGTCATCCTGTACTTTTCTCAGAAATCCCAGAACCTGGAAGATACTTACTGCTAAATGGCTGCCAGCTACTATCAATCTTTAAATCTTTAAATTGTTGACAAAGTGTGTGTATTATTTTAAAGTTGTCTTACCACCATTTATCTTTTCTGTGTTTATCTTTGATGATAGATTCCACTGGAGCGCACAAAACAAACAAACAAAAAAATCAAAGAAACAAGCAAGCCAACAACAAAAATGTTGCCAAATCTTTCTGGAACTACATTATTTCCTCTTTTAAGGATGGTTTGGATCAGATATTGTTCAAACGGTCATCTGGCTCTGTACTTTGTTTTATTTATTTTATTTTAATGTGTGACTAGGAGCCCCAAACCTAGTCAGGTGTCTTGTTCTTGTTTGTAATCACAATGGCAGAATTGATCCAGTTTTACTTACTTTGATGTTTTATTATTTAAATTTTCCCTCTGTAGCTGTGTTTATAAATAAAGTACATTTATGTCACACTAGAACTCCCTTCTTCATGCATTTTTTCTTCTTCCTACTTTTAAAATAATTCACTGTGTCCCATGGATGCCACCCATTGGAACAAGGGCAATTTACTACGGGCCACAAACCTGAAGAAAACTGACTCTTCCTCCCTTACGGGCCATAGACTGTTGATAGCTCTTCAGCTGGATATGGGATATGGGAGACCCTAGGCTCCTCCTGCTCCATGCTGTAGTCTGTTGACTGGCTTAATCTTATGTGGCCCATGCAGGAAGCCACAACTGCCATGAGTTTGAAACTGAAAATGTCATGTTCTGAAGATGTTATTTTGCAGCTAACTTTTCTCACCTTTGGTTCTTACAATCTTTCCATCCCCTCTCAGGTGAGGTTTCCTCAGCCTCCAAAAGGCAGACATGTGATTCAGAAGTTCCATTTGGACAGTTTACCATTATTTATTTTATTTTTATTAATTATTATATTTGTTTAGATTTCAAATGATATCTCCTTCCCCATTAGAATTGTTTTAATACATTATTTAAAGTTTTTTGCCCCCAACACCTTTTATGTTTTTTCTTAGCGTTCTTTTGTTTCCTTCTGTTATCTACTAGCTTTACAGTATTAAGTACCCAACCCATTAAAATATTTTATCCAAATTTTGTAATGTCTCTCATTATTATCATACAGGGTCTATTTCCATTAATTTTTATAGAAAGCTAGATATTTTATGTGTGGCAGAAGATTTCACGTATCATGGGAGAAACCAACTTATATTTTTTTAAAATTTGGCCTCCAATTTGTGTTACTGATTCCTGCCACAAGAGGGCATAAGCACCTCACCTGATATTTAAGTTGCTAAAAAGCGTATGCGATCTGAAGGCCTTTGACAGTACCTGTTTGGTAGTTACAAATCAAACAGGGCAGAAAAATCAGGATTGCATTAAGAGCTTGTGAATGGAAACCCAGGAAATGCCCACTTAGTTTTGTGCAACAAGGCTCTGCCTTTAAAATGATAAAGTGAACTCAACTTGTGAGGAACAGCGGGACTTATTTAGGGATTTGCCTCCGGTTGCGGAGATTACTTTTCAACAAGTTTAAAGAGTTTCTAAGGTATTTCTCAATCAGTGGCTCTTTGCAGGGGTCTAATTTTGGACTGGAAATGCATTTGACAGGATTTGGGGATATATTTGGTTGTTCCGATCTGGTAGGGTGCAGTGGGGTACAGTAAGGGCAGACTGGCACTGCTGATAACCATGCAACATGTACAGGACATCCTGCCCCCCCACCCCCACCACCACAAGAAGTTCTCTAGTTCAAAATGCCAACAGTGCCGCTGTTGAGAAACCCTCATTTGAGTCAAGTCATGCTTTTAGAAGGATGTAGAGAGATGCTGTAAAACTTTCTTCTTATTTTAAACGAGGCCATGGCTGTGGGTGCCGTCCAGGGTGGGGGTGAGGGTAGGGGCACTGAACTTAACAAGTTTCAAATTCCTCCTCAGTTCTCATTTAGTTAAAATAATATTTTAGTGCACTTCACCCCAACAGATGTATATGTATATGCACACACACACACACACACACACACACACACACACACACACACACCACTGTACTTTGATGTTCACCCCACTACCCTCCTCACCCTCCCTCCACCTCCCCCTCCACCACCACTCCCAAGCGAATTCTCTCCCTTCTGCCTTGCTCACACTGATTTTGAAGTGGGCAGGAAGTTTTCCTTGCTCTCCCATTGCTTCCTGTAACCTGACACGTAAACACAATTCTTGACTTTTTGTTTTAAATAAATAAGCTCTATTGTCAGAGCTTTCTGTGCTCTGGCTTGGGGCCAGAGTGTGCCCTTCGTATTTTAATGAAGCATCAAAGTAATTGAGAACACCAAGTCAGCTCTTTGATGGTGTCTTGGTTAGGGTTTCTGTTGGTGCAACAGAATATTGTGACCAAAAAGCAAGTTGGGGAGGAAAGGATTTATCTGGCTTACACTTCCAGGAAGGAAGTCAGGCCAGGGACTCAAGCAGGGCAGGAAACCTGAGCCAGGAGCTGCTACAGAAGGGTGTTGCTTACTGTCCTGCTTTCTCTGGCTTACTCAGAGAATTTTGGTAGAATCCAGGACCTGCAGCTCAGGGATGACATCATCCACAAAAGACTGGGCCCTCCCACAACAATTACTAGTTAAGAAAATGACCTATATTTTATGAAGGCATTTTCTCAAGTAAGGTTCCCTCCTTGTAACTCTAGTTCCCATGTCAACAGCTGTAAGCTCTTCAGTTTGCTCAGAGCAAAGGGAAATAAGACATTTAATCTTATTTTCACTGAGTAAACTTCTAGTCCCACGAAGAATGCATGTTTACCCATCACAAGCAAGTTGACACCGGTCTGGGGAAGACAGCACAGTTGGCAATGTGCTTTCTGTATGCCGAGAAAGTGGTTCCCCAGCATCCTCTTAAAAAGCTGGTTGCTGCTTCCAGCCGCATCTGTCTGTAAATGAAGCCCTGGCAAGGAGGAGACAGGAAATTCCTGGGGCTCATTGGGTAGCCAGCCTCATCCATGATGCCTCAAGAGAACTTCTCTCAGAATATAAAGTAGAGAAAGAGAGAAGAGCCAGGAGATAGTCAATGACTGTCTGTGTCTGTCTGTCTGTGTCTGTGTCTGTCTCTCTCACTCTTTCTAGGACACCAAATATTTTGCTGATTAAATTTCTGAAGACAGGAGGTTTATGTTGATGAATCCTGAATTCTAAATTGAAAGTCAATGTTGCATATATACTGCAGGGGGTTGACTGTAATAGGCTTTAAAGGCAAAAATAAAACAAAACAACTACCCACCCCCAAATAAGTACATAAATAAATACTCCCCCCCAAACAGTCATAAAAATAAAACAAAACACGCAAGGTTGGATTCCAATTAAACTTCTTTATAACATACACCTGGCTTTTGGAAAACTATTTAGTAACTTCAACCCCGATTTTATGAAAGAAGTTTCTTTGTAACTTTATTTACTAAAGGTTGCTTTGAAGATGAAAAAAGATAAGTGCTAAGTAATCCCTATACCTTGGCTGAATTCAACTTTGTCCTGATATTACTATTTGAAATTTACTTATTTTTTTATTTTATGTCTATGAGTGTTTGCCTGCACTGTGTGTCTGCACACCACATGCATGTCTAGTGTCTGTGGAAGCCAGAAAGGATCTAGGATACCCTGGAACTGGTGCTAGAAAAGGCTATGCCTTGCTCACAGGTAGGTGCTGGGAATCAACAAGATTAAAAGGTGCTCTTAAACACAGGGCCATATCTCTAAAGCTACTTATTACTTTTTAATAATTTGAATTTTGGAATTCTAGTCATTGCTTCAAACAAAGGGTTTGGCTTTTGGGGTGACATCAAATCTGCCAGGATACAGATGTCGTCTTCATCACCACCATTTCTATCTCCATCTTCACATTCGCCGTTATGGCTGTCATCCCCATCACTATCCTGGCTGTCAACAACAGCAGCAAGGACAGCAGCATACCTCTCATTAGTATTAATTTTACAAAATGTTATTAATTTTGTTCTGTTTTACTTCCATGATATTTTGATATAAGTTATCTTGCAAACCCTGGTAATTCAATAATGTAAAATGAAACTTGTCCTAGCGAGTCCTATATCATCCAAACCAAACAGGATGAATAAAACTCATTTTTGTTAACTTATATGTACTTATTTTTTTCTTTGTCCAGAATATCTTTTTTGTCCTATACTGAGCACTTCTTTTTTCTGGAACTCTAGACCCATTCAAGAATTAATTCTCTTCTCAAAGCAAGGATGCCCAGCTACCATAATGAACATATGTCTCTTACTATATTTGTTTTGTTTATACCTTTATCTTTATTTTTGGTCTGTATGCTCATTTATTTTTCAAATAGATGGAACATATACAACTACATACTTCTCCAGGAAATACTCCTTCAGAAAGAACAAGTCTGAAGATAAAAATGGTGGTGTGCGATCTTACATAGATACATAACCAGGATGTGTTCGTGACATAAAAGAACAAGCAAAAACTTCCAGGGGAACACTGTGGACCAACAGGAAGAAGAATTAAAATGAGCCAATGTCTGCTCCTGGCCTCCAAACTCATATACAAACACTTGTGGACATGTACTTCCCTTGTGTGTACATGTGTACACATCCACACAAACTTGATTCTCAAACTACATTATACACTTATATGGAAATGTTCTTCTGTTGTGAGAATATCTTTTTTCTGAAAATGCTTCTTACCTTCATAATCTGAAATGTTGCCTGACCTAGCAACCGAGTTAATAATGTGCCTTGAGACTATTTGACATAGGTACTCATTCGGTTGTCCTAGTGTGTACTCAGCCTATTTAAGTTTAATTTACCTTTAAGGCAATGTTGTACTTAATCTTACTATATCCTGGATTTTTCATGTAATCAGCTTTCACAACCTAAATGCATAGCTTTAATTAAAATATGTATACCGTTCCATACCACTGACCAGATATACTCTGTGTGTGTGTGCGTGTGTGTGTATGTGTGTTTTGTGATAATTTGATGAATGTACCAACAATTTGAAAACAATCTTAAAGAAAACAAATATCCCATAAATGTTAGAAGCAGCGTGTGGTGTAGGCTGATAAATCTGTTTGAAGTTTTGAGTAATATTCTGGGTTAGTTGGCCCTCAAGGCAGCTTCTCCCATTGTTGTGATGGTTTGAATGAAGATGGTGCCTATAGGCTCAAACACTTGAATGCTTGGTTCCCAGTTGGTGGACTGTTGTGAAGAATTAGGAGTTGTGGCCTTGTTGGAGGTGATGAGTTGCTGGGCATGGCCTTTGAAGTTAAAAAGCCCAGTTTTGGGGCTTGAGAGATGGATCAGTGGTTAAGAGCATTGACTGCTCTTCCAGAGGTTCTGAGTTCAATTCCCAGCAACCACAAGGTAGTTCACAATCATCTGTAATAGAATCTGATGCCCTCCTCTGGTGTGTCTGAAGACAGCTACAGTGTACTCATATATATGAAATAAAGAAAGAAATCTTTTTTAAAAAGCCCAGTCTCTCTCTCTCTCCCTCTCTCTCTTTCTCTCTCTCTCTTTCTCTCTCTCTCTTTCTCTCTCTCTCTCTCTCTCTCTCTCTCTCTCTCTCTCTCTCTCTCTCTCTCTCTCTCCCTCCCTCTCTCTCTCTCACCTTCTACTCTGTAGCATTTGGGTCAGATTGTAACTGTTTCTCCAGCACCATGCTTACCTGCCTCCTGCCATGCTCCCTACCATGATGATAATAGAATAAATCTCTGAAACTGTAAGCAAGCCCCCAACTAAGTGTTTTCTCTTATAAAAATTGCCTTTGACATGGTGGTTCTTGATAGCAATAGAACACTAATGAAGATACTTGTAAAAACCTGTTAAAGATTTCTGTAAAAACCAATGTCTTGTTTATTTCTCATATCATGCTTTCTGTGCTGGTCAATAAATACATAGCAAAGCTTCTTTTAATGTCAAATAGACTTCACTCACACACACACACAAACAAGTTATGGCTGTGAAAGACAAAGGTCACAATGAAAGAAGTAGAGAGTTCAAATTTGGGCTTGTTATTGATCCAAAGTTTTCCAAGAGGAAACTTTAATTTTTATTATTTTTATTTTTATACATGTTCTGTTATTTTTCTTTTTACACATAAAGTAAAATATAGTTATATCACTTGCCTCTTCCCTGTCTTCCCTCCAGCCTTTCCTATGTCCTATCGAATTGATAGTCTCTTTGTCTTTGATTATTTTTGTTACACACAAATGACTCACACATACAGATATGTATATAAACATGGATATATTATAAATACAACCTTCTTCCTTGATTACACACACACACACACACACACACACACACACACTCACACACAAACTGTGGTATCCATTATCTGTTGGTCAGCTATTCCTGAATATGAGGTGTGTGTGTCTTGGAGTTGTTGATATGCTCAGTGTCACTCAACTGGAGCAAACTAATTTTTTTCTTTCTTAGCAGGTATAAATGACAGTTTAATTGTTAACCCTTTTACCCTGGTGTCTAGAGTTTTGTTCACCCACCCACTTACAAATTACAACAAAATAAAATATAATAAGATAAACCAAAAACTATCACCTCAAAGTTGGACAAGGCAAACTAACAGAAGGAAAACACCCGAGGAAGACACAAGAGTCAGAGACTCACTCACTGAACTCATCTTTTCTGAGTAAGTAGCATTCTTAAGGAACTATTTTCCAACCACCTCCAGATGGTAAGATGAATATATACATCATTTACCTACATTTATCAGTTATCAATATTTTCTAGATTTGCTTTTTCCTCATGCTACAAGTACAGGTATGTGTACCCATATTCAAAATCTTCAGATTAGTTACAAGTAGGAAATGTAGTATATTATCATATGTAATTAATAATTTCAGCATGAATAGACTGAGTATAAGTCATGGTGAATGACCACAATATCAGAATATCTGTAACCAAGAGGTGAAAACCTGGTCTAAGAAGGCCTATGAAATTATATTTGAACTTCTATATCTGATTCTACTCAAGGTTCACATGCCTTTTTGTTATTTGTATCTCTTTAATTTAAAGTTTGACCAGTCATCATTCCACATGTCTTTTATTGGTGGTTTTATTCTGCTGTTCATGTAGCATACTTTACAACTTGGAAGCATTTTGTTATTGATGTTGTTAAATCAGAATAAGCATTTTATCAAAGATATAATAAGGAGGTATTGTATACTACCTATTGGATCCATAAGATGTAGCAATTGTGATGATGAAATAGGTCGCATGGTTAAGCATAGACTGCCAGATTTTTCCATTACAAATTCTCCTTTGTCTTGTAACTAGGAGTGTGGCTTGGTAATGATTCCTTCAGATTATTTGAATGGAATATTTTTCATCGCATCTTATCCAGTAGCTTTACAATTCATTGATGCCTTTGGTTACATATACTACTATTTAAGTAATGCCAAAATTGTAATTTTTTATAATCTATCCTTAATGCCTTTTGAAATTAAAATCTTAACTTATCTTATATTCTCTTTCTGTCTTTGTCCCTGTCTATCTCATCCTCTGTTTATGTATGTATGTATGTATGTATGTATGTATGTATGTATGTATGCATGCATGGACGCATGTGTCTGTCTGTCTGTCTATCTATCTATCTATCTATCTATCTATCTATCTATCTATCATCAATTAATTACCAACCCACACCTTGTGTGTGTGTGTGTGTGTGTGTGTGTGTGTGTGTGTGTGTGTGTGTATGCCAAAGCATCCAAATAGATGTCAGAAGACAATTTGTAGGAGTCAGTTTTATCTTCCATATGGGCATGAAACTCAGTTGTCAGACCTTATGGTAGGCAACCTATCTGATGGAGCCATCTCTCTTGCCCCATGTCACTTTTTCAAATTTAGTTAGAATTCTCCTATAAGGCCAGTGTTCACTGTCTTCCTTTTATAGAAAATTCCAAGTTATTCATTTGGTCTTCCTGCAGTTTCTACTATCATCTTACTACTTGTTCATTGCTTGTGTCCTGATCTTTCAAAAGAAAGTGAATAATCTATGAATAAATGTAGGAATAAATTCTGACATTGCAATTTGAAACATAAATCACAGTTTTAAATATTTTGCTAGTCTGAAAAGTCAGAATAATTTTAAGTGCTGGGTAAATCCTTTGGAGCTTTATACCTTCAGTGTTTACCAAAATGAGGGACTGTGATTGATTGATGATAGATTATAGATAAATAGATAGATTGATAGATAGACAGACAGACAGACAGACAGACAGATAGATAGATAGACAGATAGATAGATAGGTGATAGACATTTGAGTAACTGTGAGACACACTCAGACAGTCTGAGAAGGTAAAACTATTCTCATGACAATTTAAGATTATTTCTTTCACTACATCAATGTTTCTACATATGGTAAAGATGTTAGCATGCAAACTTCTGTGTCTTTAGTGGAAAGAAAGCAAAGTTAACAAGTTGTTGGATTATTCATGAAGAATTCTGTAATGACTTAGTAAATGCTACTAACTTCATAAACTAATGGCTTTCTCTTATATATCATTTTAATGTTTTGTGTAAATAAGTATGATGATAATCAGTACAATGAAAGTATGTATAACACATTCCTGAAATGTAATGACAGGAAAAACATAGTTCTTTTTGTGATTATTGATCTCTGACCTGAATTAGAATACTGAAATAGGAGCTAAATGTTATATTAGAACAGACTGTCCTGTGACTTATAATTCTTCCTTGAGTAATTAGCAAGTGTTTTCTATAAATGAATAACTGATAGCTACCATTTCAATGAATAAAGTTTAGCTTTGTTGTTGCTTTGTGAGGAACCCTTCAAAATTCCTTGAAAATCTAGAATCTTAAATATGAATTTAGAGATTTGTATCAATTACTTTAAATTTATTGATTACCTGTGACTTCTCAAGATCTTCTTAGTAAAATTGTTGGTGATGTAAATAACAAGTAAGTAAGTATATATTTTACAATGAAGTATGTCAACATTTATATAATATACTGAGTCACTACATATTTCAAAAGAACAATGTATAAAAATACAGAATATTGAAAATTACCCATGGGTCCTTGATCCAGGCAAAGTGAAAGTAAAAAATATTAGTATAGTAAAGTACAAAAAGGTCTTTGGTTTTGTTTACGTGTCAATCTGGCAATAATGCCCTGGCATTTTCAGAGTTGTTGAATAAAGTAACCAGTCCACAACGGCCTTTGTCTTTCAAATCAAGCTTTCACTGTACTGTTCTCAAGTTTGACTTATCAGTTTATGTCCCTTTGCAGAGTGATTTTCATGTGTCTTATAAGCCAAACCTACAGAATATCCAGTACTGCAAATAGCATCTCAGAAACATGACATTTCAGCTGAGTAAGATGCTTCTATGGTATGTCTAGGAATATGGATAAATTCAAGGAGTATGTGACATCACATCCTATTACTAAAAAGTCCTGGAATGTATAAGTTAGGGAAGAAGTGAATACCACCCCTATCCTTGTACTTTACTAAGAAATACAAGCTGGCACCTTACTTCACATGTTTGTGAGAAACTCAGAAGTTTTCAGCACTCTGACTGAGAGCTATACAGGTACTTAATAGGTCTAAGGAAATCTAGCCTTCTCTGTCTTAAAATCCTAGCACTTGGCACAGTGTGTCATACCAGGTGGGGATCCAAATGTTTGTTGATTTGATAGGAATATTGTTGTGCCATAACGAACATTGACGATTTGTTTTTTAATGAGTGGTACTTACACATAAGCTTTCTATGGGTTAATTGTTTGAACTTTAGAGAAAATATATACCCCAAATCACACAGTGCCTCAGATCATTCTACAATGCTTTTCAAAAAGGGTCATGTAGCTCTTAGAACTTCTTAGTTAGGGATTTTATTAGCACCTACCCCCCTATACACACCCCTCTCCTACTGAGACAAATACTTTGTGAAGGTACAGACTATGCTCATTTTGTCTGCACTATTTACTGCCTAGTTCCTAAAACCCTGGAAAATTCTTACAAAATCAGAAAAATGATGAATATTTTTTTTACTCTATTATAATACTAACAAATTCCCTGATCTCAGCAAATGACATGAATGTTGTAATTATTAGTATATCATTTTAAAATAACATTCTGTGATATAATTGCTATGTATAAAACATATTATATATGTATTAGGATATAAGTGTTCCATGTTCATAAAAATCAAGTGAAATTAATATAGCCCATCTTTACATAGTTACAGTTATGTATATGTGTGTAGTGGGATTTAATATGCATAGGCTTAGAAAACTGGTAATATAAGATACAATATTAGTCCCCGTTGGCAGCCTGTACAACAAAAGCCAGAAATTAATCACCTATTATTAAGCTAGAGAATAATTAACATTTTTTGTTACTTTCTCCACCTTGCCTTTTGCCTCATTTTAAGCTGAAATTTTGCTTATAATCTTTGACACCAGGCCTAATGTTTCAGCTTCAATCATGAAAGTTATTAGGTTCTTAAAGTTTTTATATAATTTTATTTTAGTAACATTAATCTTAGAGAGTATTTTTGGTAGCTTGTTCTTTGTACTTTCTTGCATTTACTTGCTCCCATGTACAATAGACAGTGGTGCCTCACTATAATGAGGTTGAAATTATTTTATCTTTGAATAGATTTTTATAGTGTATTCTTGCTATTTAAAGTATTTATTCAATTGGTGAATGACTAGAAATGCAATATATATTGGCATAAAAATTTGAAATAATTTTATTTCTTTTATTTGCCTCTAAATTGGAAAGTATAAAATTTAATCTATGTTACTATTAAATATCTATAGTTATAAAGGTACCTGGATTAAGAATGTGGCCCATGATCCTAACTTTACCTTTAATTTTGCTAAGTCATCCTTGGTCATAACTCATAATGAGAAAGCTTACACTACTTGTACTCCTGAAAAACATTGGCATGAAAGCATTGTTTTAATATGTTTAAACAGGTGTCATAAACAATAATAACAATTGCCATTTTAAATGCCTTAAAAATTTAAAGTTGTTTGAGCTTAATTTAAAAATGTAGAAATAATGGTCTATTATTATCTCTCTTGGAAGATGAGCTAATGATGGTGTTAGACTCATACTAATCCCTCAGTAAATGGTCCTTAATGTATATTAGCAATGTCATAGTCTGATTTTCTGAACTGGAAGCTCAATTGCACTTTTCTTTCAGTCTCTATTATCAATGAAGGATTCAATTTTTTAAATTAATTGTTCACCATTTCTAATTAAAAAAATAAGCTATCTTTTTCATAATACTATAAAACACAAAATACATAAATTAAAATTCCAGTAACTTCATTCATCAGCCTAAATATCTTTTCTTAAATCTAATTGAGTCGTGCGTTATTAACTTTTAAAGGTTTTTATACAATTTTATTTCAATAGCATTAAGCATGGAGAATATTTTTGACAGCTTGTTTTTTATACTGTCTTGAATCTTTATATAATGAAGGTGCAATTGTTTTACCTTTGAATAAATTTTTATACTGCATTCTTGCTACTTAAAGTATTTACCCATTCAGGATCCAAGGTGAAATTCTGGCCTCCCTTTCTTCATTCCATTTTACCTTTATCTTTAGCATACAGCATTTGCCTTTGGGTCTTTTATTTGAGGATGGTGACTAACACCTTTATTTCTTACAGAATGATTAAAGAAACCCAAAAAAACCAAAGATAGTTATTCAGTGTTAAGAATACAATGAAGTAAAAACAACATAAGTTATGTTAATTTTGAGCTCATTATTCTGTTATTTGAACACACACAGATTCTGTTTAAACACTTTCACTATAGACAGAAGACAAGAATGTCCTAATGGGAACATATAATACCCATGACATTAATAAATACCAGACAATTCTATCAGTACCTCAAAAATGTAATAGTAAATACTATCATATTTACATATTTACAGAAAGACCTTGAAGAAGCCAAAGGAATATAAGAAGTAAATTGCTTACTCACAGGGATACAGCTGAAAAAATTGGTCCTTTTTCACAGCACTTGAGGTGTTACCCTGCTGGGATGCAATCTGCTGGGAAGCATTGTTCTGGGAAGCATTCTGTGGTGTCTCATAGTCAACAAATAATCCAAATAAAATGATCATAACAACTTCCAGGCTTATGGCCATGAGAGGGAATTTGAACCTCATGACTGTGGCGAAGGACAGAGTTGCAATGAGAGCTTCCCAGGCTGTGTAGTGTTGATAAGAGCAGAGGACTGCTCTGTGTGTGGAATTAGGTTGCACCAGCAGAGTTCAGAGCACCCCAGGGAGTTCAAATGCCCCGCCCAATAGAAATGGTAAGTTCTGTAATGTAGTTATTTTGAATGTTGAGTAATATACTCTGTAGATTGGCAGAGGCTAATGTACCATACAATGTAGAATGTGGGAAACCAAAAGATGTGCTGTATATGTGTTTAGATTCAATAAACACTTCAGTGTTTAGGCTCTATAAAAGATGCAGATTGGACAACATATATAATGGGCTTACCAGTTTCCCTGAAAAAATTGGGAATTTACTTGAAAAGGTAGAAATATAAGCAAGAGGTTGTATGAAAACAAATAAGGGATAAAAGAATTTTTACATTATATATTTAAGATAATCAGAAGAGTTCAAAATTCTCATCATAGTAAGTGAATGATGAACAGAATTGGAAATACTTAGGGATTCTATTGGACTAATATGTATTATATTTAACAACTGTGCAGGCATTGAGTTTACATGTGCCCTATAAAACATAAAATAAAAAATTAAGAAGTGTACATGCTACTGTTATATTTAATGGTATTATGGATATGGTTTATTAAAGTATTTATAGAATATACATTCTACCAAAGCATAACTTTATTTTAATGTACTTTATCTTAAGTTAAGAGCACTAGCTTGTAAAGTTGAATTGGTATGGAAACTTAATGGGCTTCTTCTCTAAAACATAGATGGAACAGGATACTTTTTAGAAAAACACAGTATAGTTAGTGTATGGCAATTTGTTAAGCAAACTTGGAAAATAGTGATATTGGAAGGGAAGAATGGGGTGGCTGGAAATAAATATGTATTCTTGATTGTGTCATCAGGGGTCATGCATGCAATGTTGAGGATGCTGGGGGTTATCTTGTTGGCTACAAGGAATATATAGCATATTAAGAACCAGCTTTGCTAGGTGATATTTTTAAACACTTACATTGTGCCTTAGCCACTGTTCTATTGCTGTGAAGGGACATCATGACCAAGGCAAACCTTATAAAATAAAGCATTTAATTGGAAGATTGTAGCAAGCAGACGGGTAAGGCAATAGAACAGGAGCCGACAGTTTTACATCCTAAACTGTAGGCAGAGAGAGATGCACTGAGACTTTTCCAATCTGAAAGCCCACCCCAGTGACATGCCTCCTTCAACAAGGCTTATATCAACAAGGCCACATCTCCTAATCCTTCCCAAACAATTTCACTAACTGGGGACGAAACATTTAGCTAAGGGCCCACTGTGGGCCATTCTCATTCAAACTACCATATACATAATTTACACAAATGTCAATACATAAGATGCAAAAAAATATATTAGAATGTATATTTTCACCTTATAGTAGAATAGAATGAATTTAATCAGAGAAACAGCCGATTTATTATCTTGACAAATGGTATCAATGAATTGATATGTAGTACCAAACTACTATGTGGATGGGAGACTTTCCCCCGACCTGAGATATTTCTCCTAGTAGAATATATTTGTGTTTTGAGAATATAAGGATAACAGTTAAATAAATTTAGTCTCAATCCAGTTTCAAATTTTTCTATGCAAAATATGGAGGAAAATGTAAATGTTTGATAGATCATTGATAGTCTACAACCTGTCAACTGTTTCTGTTTTGTTTTGTTTTGTTTTGTTTACAAAGCATAGTTTGGGATGCCAGGAGATGGCTCACTGGGTAAAGAACTTGCTTTGTTCCACAATCTTTCATTCAGTGCTAAATGGGATATCTGCATCAAATATCTTCCTTCAAAGCTCAGGGATCTGTGGACAAGAGAGGACATAAAGTTTGTAAGAACTGGAGATGGTGGATGACATCAAGAGACAGCAGCATCCATATAAAACAGTTCTGATGGAAATGGGAACTCACAGATAGGAGACAACATGTATAAGACCTCCACAGGTTCAAAATGCACAAAAATCCCAGCATTGAGGAGAAGTAAGCACAAAGCTCACACCTAACCATGAAGATGCCTCCAATTGAAACCTTCTGGGAAAGGGAAAAATCAGATTCCCCCCCACCCAATGGTTTGTTAGTAAGTATATCAATCACACTCCAGAGCAGGCCTCATCCGCAAGAATAATTGACCAACAAAAATCAGACTCCACGGTGGTTTCTATTTTTATGACCTTTTTGTTCTGTTTTTGTTTTGGTATTTTTATTTTACTTGTTTGGTTTTTTTTTTTATTTTCATTTCCTTTTTTTCTTTACTTTTGGAGAGAAAGGGGAAAGATAAAGAAATACAGAACAGTACAGATAGATGAGAGAGAACATGGAGTTGAGAGAGGATAGGAAGGCAGGGAGATTCTAAGAGGAGTTGGGGGAGGGAAATGTAATAAAAATATATTGCATGATTTTTTTATTTTTTTTATTTTTTTATTATTTATTTTTATTTATTTATGATTTTTTAAATAAAGAACTTTTTAAAAAGGTACTTGAAAAACAAGCAAGCAAGCAAGCAAGCAACCAACCAACCAACAAACATCAAACTGACCTGTTAGCTTCTGGGGACAAGATTCTGTCTCTTTTTCATGTTGCATGCCTAATATCAATATTGTACTTAACAGTATAAAAGTGATCAGTATCATTAAGAAGAGCTGAACTGGGAAAGAATTGAAGAAGAAGGGATTAAGAGCAGTCCAAATGGTATGAGGGAGGGAGGAGGGGTAGCCTAACTTTAATTAAACATTTCTATATGTGTGTATGTATATATGCTTATATAGTATATACATATACTCTGTATGACCCATAATTTAATAAATCATAAACAAAATACGGTAGCATCTTAGCAATAACTTGGATATTGTAGACTCTGTCACTGTTCCAACAAGGGCTTGTCATCGCTATTTCCATGCCTGGAGCAAAACTGACCACTAAGCTCAAATCAGGATGCTCGGAAGGACCTGAAGTCTGGCTACAGGTACAGAGGACAGTGTGTGTAAGGAAACACTCACTGCCTTTTCCAAAAGTCTCTCTCTGAAGATGTAAAGAGAGCAAGCTGGAGGCCTGGAGTGTTCTTCAGTGCCACATCTTCTGAAACACAGGCTAGTTCTCTTCTGATCCTTTTTAATTAGTGAGGTAAAGCTGCCAAGTATCATAAATTAAATAGCCAGGTTCCCAGCTAGGTAAAGGCTAGCCTTCACCTGATATGTGGCTTTAGGAAAATCAGAGAATCACTTTTTCTCAATTGGTGGAAACTGTATTAATTGTATTAACCTTCCTCCCATCCCTATTTAAATTCCCCCTTGATCTTCTTTTACTTCATCACCCCATCCACCTTCTTTTTTGTGTGATTTAGGTTCTGCATGTGTGGGGCTGTCCAGTGGCATGTGATCAGATTAGGAGGACCACAAACTCACAGAGACCTCTGAGGCTCCTCTCATGAAGACAGTTCTTCAGTCTCTGCTTGCTTTTGATGACCCTTATACGTGTAAAGAGTAAAATCCTAGACCTTCGGTAGGATGTGTCCCCCACCCTGCAGTTACATTTTCTCACAATTACTATAGTTTTATGGGTGTTTGGCTTGGGTATCCCTGAGGTAAAGTGCCTTTTTCACCACATGACATCAGAATCAACATCATAACATTTTCACAGTCCTGCTGACATTTACTTAAATTACTTTGTTAAAGCAGAAAGAAGTTTTGTTTCTCAACCTTTCTCAGAAAGGGTTATGTTTCAACAAATTCATTAATGAATAAGAACATACCAAGAATATTCACTATCCTAAATTAAACTAAATGCTTAATAAGGGGGAATAAGAACTAGAGAAAGAGAAGGTGATGGAGATGGAGGGCAGGCACAGACGCTTGCTTCTGGCTTCCAGAGATACCCATCTGATTAGAAGCTTGGCCGTTGGCTCATGGGAGTACTCAGCTTACGTGGAAGGGAAGTCATGTACTGCAGAGGTGGCCTGGTACAAGCTGCCTTTCAAAGATAAGGGTGGAACCGAAGGGCTTCCTGGAAAACATCAGGTCTTTGCTTTTGTTCCTTCTAAAGTTTAGTTTCATTTTTAAAACCACACTTCTCAATGTGTCTCAGTTTGCAGAGCCCAGGCTTTGGAGTGGCTTAGGTGACATTGTTAACAGCCACATCAGCTGATACTCGCCAGGCTCTTGGCTTTTGCTAGTCATTAACACAGCTGTGCAAGGGGCTGCTGAAGGGTTCCTGTAGTCTAATGCCAGCTCGATGACTCCAGTACCTAGCTCCAAAGGCAAATCATTCTCATTTTAAAACTGTTCAGTTTTTTTTTCCGGATAATTGAATTTCATATTTTTCTATCAAGTATTTAAGGTATTATAGGAACACCAATAATTATGTGGCAATAGTTTGATATTCATATTTCTGGTCTCCTGTTATATATTTACATACAACTATGTTTTCACATGCATCTGCCTTGTTTGAAAATATAAACCTACAACATTTTCTACATCCATTAATTTTACTATTTTTTCCTAGTCTGATCTTGACTCATAAGTGCTGATCATCCTGCCTCGGCCTCTTCAGTAACTCAGGTCACAGGCCTATATTATGACATGGCATTACATGTGTATATGAATCAAACCCAGAGGGCATGGTATCAGTCACTTTCCCATTGTGCTATATCACCCACGCAAGGCTTTATGTGTTAATAAATTAGCCATACAGTTTAGAAGTACAGACTTACCTTTTAATTTTTAAAGATGATAAAATTATATCTTATTGTGAATGAGCACTATGTACCGATATTTTAGTAGAAAGCTACCAAATGGGATAGGGACATTAGATCAGTTGATACAGGACTTGACTATCATGCACAAAAGACATAAGTATGAGCCCAGAATGACTAGGCCTTACTCCATATCATCACCCTGTAATCCCAGCACATGGAAGCCAAGGCAGAGAGATCAGAAGTTCGTCGTCATCCTCAGCTACTTACTGAGTTCAAACCAGCTTGATGTGCCCAATAGGCTTTTTCAGACAAATAACAAAAGCCATAAACGTTACTGTTTTATTCACTATAGCAAGGAAACAGATTCAACCTAGTAGTTTCTGAACAGATGAATATATAATGAAACTGGTGTATGAACAAAGTAGAATACTATTCAGCTCTAAAAAATGAAATAGCCAATTCTTCAGGGGAAAGGGATAGGTATAGAACATATATTATTAAGTGAGGCTGTACAAGCTCAGAAAAACCATATGAACACCTCCATATGAACACCTGAGACTATAACAATGTATACAAACAATGTATACACATGTGGGCAGTGTAACTTGTAGAAAGGAGAGGAAAGGGCAACTATTAGCCAATAAAGGAAGACTGAATGAAAATGATGAACCCTTCAATTATGACAGAGGATAGAAAGCTAATTGTTTATCTCATTTTAATTGTCACAGAGCCCCCCTCTAGTGAAATTTAAATATATAAAATGTACATTTGATAGTAAATACATAAACTCCAATGTGAAGCTTCAGAATGGCTAACTGAATTTTGTAGAGATTCATAGATTTTTGGATCTGGTTAAATTCATGGCATGATCTTTTTTTGAAAGTTCTCACATGCACACACACATACACACACACACACACACACACACACACACACAAATCCCCCACAAATAGCAAATAACTTTATATGTCACTGTATATTTTTATGGGAAGATTACGAGTCAATGGTTAAAAGTCCCGTTTTGAAACATTATGCATCCAAGCCTGAAGGAAAGGCTACTTTGGACTATTCAGTATAGATCAGGGTTGAGAATGGTAGCCCTTGCACCCAGGCAGCACAGCCCAACTTCAACCTTCATGTGATAAGTGAACATGGATAACTCCTAGTTTCTATTCATGGAATTTTCTTCTAATAGTTGGAGATAACAATACTCTATAAAGTCAAAATTATTTCTAGCAAACACCACAATATTGGTATAATTCAAGTCTTGACTATATACTAGATACAGTCACTTGAATTATTAGTCTTACATTTGTCATATTTACGTATTCACAGCCAAGACTACTTTGAAGAAATTTTAAATTTGCTTTCAGGCTGTGATTCACATTGCCTATTCTTCATTCATTGTATTCTGTCTTGGTCAGTTGAATTCTTTGGCCCACAGTTTGCAGAATGTAAGGGGTCTCTATGCAAATGTTGCAGTGACATAACATTGCATGCTTTAGTGGAACTCTTATTTCTGTTTTGGCACATTGATTGTGTGAGTTTTTTCCATATCCTTCCAAAAGATCCTACCTCTTCCTCAGAAAGGATATCATGTCTGTAGTTTGTGACTGATGCTCTGATGCAACATCATCTCTCTGCACCAATTTTTGTTGTTTTGTTTTGTTTTGTTTTTTTGAGACAGGGTTTCTCTGTGTAGCCCTGGCTGTCCTGGAACTCACTCTGTAGATCAGGCTGGCCTCTAACTCGAAACCCGCCTGCCTCTGCCTTCCAAGTGCTGGGATTAAAGGTGTGCACCACCACTGCCCAGCCTCTGCACCATTTTTTGACTTGCTATTTACTCATGTCATTTCTGAGAACTTGCCAGGTACCAACAGAAATATCCATGAGCAGTTGTTTCTTGTGATAGATTTGAAGCGATTCCCAAACTCAATGCAGCACTTCTTACCCTAAGAAGACTGCCAGGGATTAGAGGATCTAACATTGAACTCGGTGTTTTTTATAAGTCAGAACTATGAGATCAAGTATACGTTTCATCTTGTGGAACAGAATTTAAATTCAATTAGATAATACTTCCATGACACTCATGTTGCTATTATACCAGTGGGCATATCTTGAGTTCAGTGGATCCAGAAGGCTGGGTATCAATCTAGAAACAGTTGGAGGAGGGGGTGAATATAATCAAACTACACTGCATGAACTCACAAACTAACACAAATTAAAAATAAAGTGCTTCATGGTAAATAAGAATCTAAATGCCTTTCAATTTGTGGTCTTAAACATTATTCTGAATCCAATAAGTCCTTTTTTTTTCTTGCATACTTTTACACATAGGGAAAAGAAGATAAGCAACAAGTTTCCAAGTATAAACAACTTAACAATTCCTATTTATGCTTGTGTTTCCCTTTGATCACTTGGGTCTCATTAGGCAGCCCAGGCTTTGAACTCTAGGCCTTTACCTGCCAAGATCTGGAATGCCAGGCATGTATTAACACAGCAGGATGCTGCTAGCTTTTCTAAGGAGACCCTTCCAAACCATCACTGGATTATTATTATGGGTAAAGAAGTCTTTCATTCATTATGGCTCAAATTTGATGAAATGCATCTCTTTATTTTGTTCTGATCTAATTCAATGTCTCAATGCAGTTGTATTTGATTTTGCTTGTTTTGACTTCAATTTCCAGCTTTAAGGATCAGGACATAACATTCCACTATGATTAACTGATCCATCCAGTTAGGTACTTTGAGGCCTATGGTGAACAGCTTAAATTCTTGTATCCTGAGTTAGAAATGACTGCAGTTGAAAAGAGAGACTCTCTCCACACCTCTCTGTACTGTGCCTACAGGCAGGAAAGAACATGCTAATGAACACATTCCAAGTTACTAAAATTATATATTATTATAGACACAACTTCATTGACTTTCTTGGCAAGGGTTGGATAACTAATTTAAACATACCAGTTAGTTATTAAAAAATCACTATAGTATACTGCATTAAGCAAGCCAGCTGAATGTTTCAACACAGAGTAATTGGTCTATGACTCACTTTTCTTGCCAGAGGTTATATGGTAGATGAAAAGCAGCTTTGAGGAGCAGGGATTAGTGGAGAAGAGATTGGCTTAGTACCAGGTACAAGGAAAAAAGACAAAGAGTAGAGATGGAGGGAGAGAGAGAGAAAAGGAAAAGAAAAACAGAAGCAAAAGTAAAAACATAATATGAAAAACAAACAAACAAAACAAACAGAAAAAAAGAGGCAAATAAAACCACAAGAAAGATGTATAGGTACAGAGACACACATTCTCACATACAGAAATCCCATAAAAATTACAGATTCAAAAATACAATCTTAAAAGTTTTATTTGTTACTTATTAAGTACTTAATATAGTAAAGGCCTTCAGCAAAGCATGGATATGTTTTTGCAGTTTTTTAAACTTGGTTTCTGACATCATATTCTAAAGTTCAGATGCAAGGAAACATTCACATTCCTGTGTCTTATGGTTTTCTTTCAGGCAAAGCTCTTTACTTTTCAGGTCAGTAACAGATCTTTGTCTCTTAAACAGACTCTAGTCCTTTCTATACTTCCCTTGGGAACCCATCCTTATGATTTATAGACAACTAGTTGTCATTTCTATGTTTCTAAGGTCTATTACCTCTCTTTAAAACACATTTTATAATACTATTAATAATCAATAACATGTCCATACCTTAGGATATACAAAGACTTTGAGGCAGTAGTTCTCAAACTGTTGGTTGTGACTTCTCGGGGGTTCTTGAATGACTATTTTACATATCAGGTCACATATCAGATATCCTGCGTATCAGATACTTACATTACAATTCATAGTAGTAACAAAATTAAAGTTATGAAGTAGTAATGAAACAATTTTATTGTTGAGGGACACCACAGCATGTGGTACTATCATTACAGTAAAACTGTAGTATAGAAAACCACTAGTACAGGAAACTATAGTAAAACTAAACTAAACTAAAGTATAGTAAAACTAGTCTAGAAAACCACAGCTGTAACAGCAGACATCACATTTTGTTTGTTCTCGTGACTTCCTAATACATCACAGCATCTGCTTTGTAGTATGGGTTCAGTTGAAGTTTGATAACATTAAAGCCATAGTGAGGGAAGAAAGAAAATGGAACCAAACTTGGAAGACAACACAATACGGACATAATTATTATATCACCAGATCACAAATTTAGAATCTTTGGTTAGATGTGAAAGAAGCCTTTGGTTGGGTCTCACATAGTAAAAAACCTCTAGTAATCAAATGGCAGAGGGAAACCTGTATACCATGAGCAGCTGTAAAGACACTGGCCAACAAAGAATACATAAAAGGTTTCTGTGCCTAACTGTGCTCAGGGATGATTATGGATTTGTGAAGTGGCCTGGGTGATTATGATAGTGCTTCAAATAAGCTGCCTTCATCTTGCATTATGATTAGACTTTTATCACTACTATATTAAATGTAACTATCATAGTGACCTAGATGACAAAATTCATCTATGGGTGAGGGAACTAAATTGGCGATCTTCAATCTAACTCTTCCTTTCAGCAACGACTAACCTTCCCCCTTTTTATCCACTAAATCTATCATTTATAGTCCAACTGCGAAGAACACATAGTGTCCGCTAATGAAGGAAAGCTAGCTGTTCATCCTGAGTATAGATACCTTTGGTCAGGAAATTCATGTATTAAGAAGCTGACCCAGCTATCTTTCTTGAATTTTCTGACCACCAAACTTCTGTGAAACAAAGATAACTGGGAAGAGTTTGCAAACAAAAAAAAAAACCAGAATGCTAACTCTTTGGGACTGGATGTATTGTTGGCATTACACTGCCACGATTCTGAAAATTTAAGAAAGCCTTTAAGTAAGACTTTCCATTTCAGTTCTGAAGCTCATTCACTCGGACATTCTGGAAAGGAAGCGCTTGCTTCTCGATCCACCTCCCTGGACTTTCAAACTCCTTTCCTCTCTTCTTAGTTCTCTGCTGTGTAAACAGACATTGACTCCCCCAACCCTCACAAATGGCAAAAAAAAAAAAAAAAAAAAAAAAGGCTATATCTTCATATTTTACATGGATAAATATACAAGAACTTCTCCGCGGCATCCTACACAATAGTGGTTGAGGGAGGGGGTGGAGAGATTCTATGCTGAGGAACATTTACTTTGACAGAATAAAGCCTCGTGACACCGCCTCCACGTGGCGGCAGGAGGCGGTTATCATCGCCCGCAGAGGGGAGGGGCAGCAAGAGCCCTCTCTGGCTCCTTCCTGACAGCATGAAGACCTGTGCTGTGGAACCGGTGTAAATATTAGGGCGGGCTGGGAGACTGGATGTGACCAGGGTGGAGTAAATGAGTGAAGCTAGTTCAGAGAAAGATGTGTGAAGTTAGGAGCTGTTAGCCGATCCCGGAACAACTGTTAGTTCACTTTCCCTAGCTAGAAATCACTAGAGATTTCCCTTGACCTTAAAAAAGAAATTGTCCTGTGTGTATGATTTCTACTGAGTCACGGAGAAGGCTTGAAGCCATTTCAAGGTTTGACTTTTCTGCAGTCAAATGAAAAATATCAGTCTTTTATTGGGTGGGTGTGCACTAACAGATCTAGGGTCATTAGCTCTTCCAAACTTCCTGTCATTGACTTCCAAATAGAAAATGTGAAGTTATATTGACCAAACACCAACTCATGTCGTCAACATTGTTGGAGTTAAAGACAACAGCTTTTGAAACACATGAAGCATGACGTGCTGTATCAAAGGGGATAATTCAATACATGCTGCAGTTTTTTAGGGTAGCAGCTAAGCAGCGATTACTGAAGCGGACTTTTAGTTTAGTGTGAAGGACGTGCTGAAGCACAGTCAGTGCTACAAAGCAGATTGTAGTGACATCAAAGAGTGGAGAATTAAGAGAACATTAGTGAGCAGGTTTTAAGTTTGTGAGAAAGAGTAGACAATATAAGGCTATCTTTACATTGTTGTTCAAATATTGTTCCATCTTCCAGGACAAGGAAAGCAAACAATATGGCCCTCACACTTTAGAAGAAGCATGTCCTCTTGATCTTATAACATCAGAAGAAAGGACAAGGTATTGTTCCATTTATATGTAGTAAGGATAGAATGATGGCCAATTTCTCACTTAAGTATGAATGTAAGTATTAAGAATAAGATAGAAAGTGAGGGAATGGGTAAGATATTTTTTCTTTGAACATATTTTCAGCAAAGGTGTCCTTCCTTGGACTCAACAAAGATAAGGACAGTTTGGATTGGCAACAGCATGGGAGTGGAATGTGTGACTACTGGACTTTGGAATTGTGGATCGTATGGCACACACACACTGATTGTGTCTTTGAATGAGGATGCTGTTAATTCATTTTCCTGACGTTAAGGAGGACCATGCCTTCAGCACTTGATTCTTTTCTAGACTATACTGCCGCTTTCTCCACTGTGACACGATAAAGAATAAAAGAAATGTTTCAAACGATTTGAAAATTAACTTTCAACCAAATCATAGATTTTTATGGAAATATCTGATAGGGTTAACCAAATTTAAGTGCTGCAATTGATAATAAAAATACCCAAATCAAACATGTATGATTTATGTACATTATACTGTGTGTATTAGGAGTTTTACAAAATTATGTCTTTGAATTTTCAGAGTAAAACTATAGAAATTCACATTTTTGTCTAAGACAACACTGAGGCTCTGGTGGATTTCCTGAGCTTGACTGTTTCCAAAGACTGTATCTTAATAGTAAACTACAGATAGGAAGTAAAAGTCATAAAAAGTTGATTCAGGAATGCATTCAGCTGTAAGATGTGTCCTATTTTTTTCCTGAGGAATGAAATAGTCTTGGGTAGTTAATAGAGAAAGACAAGGTTCCAGAGACATTGTCTAGAATCTTGACTCTAGATTGTAATATGCTTATGAACTTATCTGGTAAGGAAGGGAAGACCTGTTCTACTTATGTTAATAGTTTAGATAGGAACCAAATAATTAACAACTAGTAGTGAAATTTGAGCCTGTTGGTGTGAAAAATACCATTTCAGGGAAGATTTGATTGGAACTGACTTCAAGATGCAAATTATGTCCAGAGACAGTTGTGATGTATAATGTTGTCATGTTTCCACCTTCTCTCTTAACACAGATAAGGCAGACATTTCAACTGTCAAATCAACAGTAAGTGACCATTCTAATGTATTTTATCCTGCCAATCACTTTAGCGTTGCCAAGAGTAAAAAGCTATCCTTAGTATATCTACCTGTGCTTAGAAAGGTGAAAAATTGTTCTGTGAATATCAATGAAGCTCTTTTTACAATGCTAGTACAGAAACAACAGAATCAATTTTATGTAATTGAACTTTTTATATATGTAAATATAGTATAGCTTACTCCCATGTTTTTTGTTATGTCCACAGTAGATCTGTGTTTATTGGGAAAATGAAAACTTGTTAATGATGCTTAGCATTTAATATATGAGATTGCATGAGAAATAATAAAATAAAAATGAAGGGGCTTCCTGAAGCCAGATTAATGACATGCTCTTTCTTTCTTTCTTTTTTAATTTATTAGATATTTTCTTTATTTACATTTCAAATGTAAATATCCCTTTTCTTGGTTTCCCCTAGGATAAAAAACCCTATTTCCTCCTCTTCCCCCTGCTCACCAACCCATCCTCTCCAGCTTCATGGCTCTGGCATTCCCGTACACTGGGGCACAGAGTCTTCACAGGACCAAGGGCCTCTCCTCCCATTGATGACCGACTAGGCCATCCTCTGATATATATATATATATATATATATATATATATATATATATATGTAGATGCATATATATATATATGCATCTGGAGCCATGAGTCCTACCATGTGTACTCTTTGGCTGGTGGCTTAGTCCCTGGGAGTTCTGGAGGTACTGGTTAGTTCATATTGTTGTTCCTCCTATGGGGCTGCAAACCCTTTCAGCTCCTTGGGTCCTTTCTCTAAGTCCTTCATTGGGGACCCTATGTTCAGTCCAATGGATGGCTGTGAGCATCCACTTCTGTATTAGTCAGGCACTGGCAGAGTCTGTCAGGGGACAGCTATATCATGACATGCTCTTTTAAAAGTGAAACTATTTTGTTGTTGTTGATATTGTTGTTGTTTTTAACTATGTACAATGGATTTGAAGTCATTATTGGTGAGTAATGACAGGAAAAAAAAATGAGTATTTCCTCAACTGAGCTGCTTTTAGTTTTATCCTAAGGACCCAAAGAGTATTATCCAATTTAAGAGAAATAATATGGGGAAGAACAGGAAGGCCATTTAAAATACAATAAATACTAAACAGCCTTTTACTAAGTCATGGTTTGGCCGGAATTGAGTTGAGAAGACCTTTAATTCACTAATTATATTTTTGCTTGTCTATTCCAAGAGTTTTGACAATAATATAAGGATGAGAAAAAATAAACACAATTTCTAATTTCTCTCTTATAGAACAACCCCTTATTAGATATTTGTTAATTTGTGTCTGCATAATCCTAACTCTGAAATCTTAACTAAATTCTGGTCCAGACAAATAGTTCTTGCTCTCGTTGAGAATAAGAAGCTGAGCTATGGGACACAGTGAAAAATCAACCATACCTTCTCCTTTTCTCCCTCTTGCTTTGGCCCCACTCACTCTGGGCTTTGCTAGTTCTGGCCCATAGTTTTTTTTTTTTTTTTTTTTTTATTTGTTTCTCATTACGGATGGTTATAAGCAGTCAGTGCCCTTAACCTCTGAGCCATCTCACCAGCCCCATACCCTCTCTCACACAATCAGATGGATGATCTATTTTTTCCCACATCCCTTTTGGCTAAAGAAAGGGCAGTGGATGTTTGCAGGAAGGTGCTAGGAATTCCCAAGTCTCTGCATATGCAAGTCCAAGGGCAAGTAACAAGGTTTTCAATTCATGATCCTTTTAGAGACATGGTGGAGTCATTGTGATTCTACTTACACCGTTACTGGTGTTTGGCAAACTCAGATCACCCAATTCCTTCCCTCCTGAGTTCCTGCACTGCTGACTTCAGTGGAAATGTCTGTTTGTTTTGACAGCTTCCTGCCATGGCTTGGTTCCAGGCGATGCTGTTTGTCTTTGCATTGCTGCTACAATCACCACTCACCGAAGGAAAGGTAAATCTAAAGTGGGAACTTCCTCTCACAGCAGCCTGCCAGTTTTGGGAAAATGCCAGGCTACTGTAAGAACAGGAGAATCCAAGTATCTTAGTAGGTGGAAAAAATGCTATGGGTGGCTCACAGCACTTCACAGGGAAACAGAGATAAGGGACTAAGGCTCTTTGCTCCATCACTCATGGCTGTGATAGCCAATAGACACGTGTGCCTACTGAACACTTGAAAAGACAAAATGTATTTCAAATAGAAGGTTACCAGGCACCAAAGATGTAGCAGAAGGTCAACAACAAACCTCACAAGTATTCTGTTAAGGACCTCGGCCTTGTGAAGGTTTTGTGCCCCAGTGTAGGGGAATGCCAGGGCCAATAAGTGGGAGAGGGTGGGGTAGCAGGCATGGGGAGGGGGGAGGCAAAAGGGGTTTGTTCTTGTTTTTGTTTGTTTGTTTGGTTTTTGGAGGGGAACCTGGGAAAGGAGAAATTTACATGTAAATAAAGAAAATATCTATAAAAAAAGTGAGATAACATTACTTCTGTGTAATTGGCCAAATAATATATCAAGTTCAGAGCACTGTGGTAAGAATTAACAAAGACTTGCTGGCTGATACAGTAGACATGTATTTCCTCTGGTTCAACAGGTTAGACGTCTCTAATTAAGATCTCTCTGGAGGGGCTTTGGAAGGGACTCATTCCATCCTCTTTATGGTGACTTCTTCCAATTGTTCCCCTTTACCAGGAGGCTGTGTTACCATAACTTCCTCTTGCTTGCCAACACAGTCTCCTCTCTATCTCCTGAAATCACTTGGCCTGAGATTCAGTTTCCACTTTGATACTTTAGGCTAACTTTGTGTCAAGATCTTCAAGTTGATTACTTCTGTAAAGCCTTTTTCTTCCCCCAATAAGACTACATTTATTGGTTCTTAGAATCACAATATGGAAATATGTCTAGGGGAGCAATCACTCAACTTATTACACATAAATATATTGCAAAAATTAACTTCTTACACATTTCAGTAGGATCATTTCCAATGAAAGTCCCATGTTATATGGATTTAAAGAGCTAATTAATTATGGATCTTTGGCCCAAAGTATATTTTCTGTCTTATCTCATCCCATTTCCATGTGATTCATACAGAAATTTAAGAATATACAACCTCAACTTTGCATTTTCTTCACCTCTATCACTATATTTATCTCCTGTAGTTCTTATAGTTACTGTATACAAACAAGCTGATTTCTAAATTGAAAAGAATTCAGACTCTAAGGTTTTTCTATTGTGTTTATCAATGATCATGGAATTAACATGAAAATGTCACTGTGTGGAAATCTTGACTTCAGACCCTCTACTTTCTTATGCCTGTATGTTTTAATGATCCCAGACCAAGGCTGGTCATCCTTATCAGTGTGTGTAGGCCTCACACATGGAGTTCTCTTCCTGGCCTAGAAGCCTGGGAATATAAAGTGCTATGGTCATTGTTGTCTGTTCTCACACTCTGCTCTGACTGTTAACATTTAACATTAACTAGAACTCAAGACTCAAATAGTTGTTCAGACCTCATTTGGCATTCATAGCTTTAATCAGTCCTTCAAAATAGTAAATTTCTTAGACTGGGGAGAAAGTTCTTCTTATCCTCCCAGGCCTTTATTATAACAGTTTTCCATCTTTTCTCCCTTGTTTGTTTTTTTCTCTCTTAGACCTTCACAATTCTCTTTTCACTTCCTGATCCAATTCTTGGCCTTCATTCATAAAATCATTACAAAGTGAAATGTCATTGGATTTGAACACCATCAAATGCATACTGATTACCTCACTCAGCATAACCCTATGTGTTTCTCAGAAGTCGAATGGACATTGCGCATCTTTTAAAGTCCCAGCCTAGAATCATCTGTTGTAAACTCTTCCTTATCCTCCTAGACTCCACCTATCTGAGCTCTATTTTTTTAATGCAATATGAACTCTGTAAGGTAGATCCTGGTTTTTAGAGTTGATATTTTACATCCTGACATCTCCAATAAAAGCTCTATTGATACTCATCTAAAAATAAAAAATATAGCTATAAGTAACAGTTTCATGTACAAACCACAATGGCATAATAAAAAGAAAATAATTTCTTATCCTAAGAAACTAACATTTTTGTGTTTTGAAATTTAAGTGGCATTTCGAGGATAATAGGGGCAGCATAGGAATGGTTGATAATTCAGGGGTCATTGCTGGTACTTGACTTGTGCATTCATTATAACTTAGGAATATGCAACTGTGCTAAATCTATTGGTTCAAGGCATTACCTAATAGTCTCTCTTCTTAGCAACAGAAAGCAGGAGGTAGACACAGACAGAGAGTCAAAAATGGCAATGCTTTGAGGCCAGGAACATGAGAGTCTTGAGGGAACTCAGGATTGTAGGGGAGGTAACAATTCCAAAGTATCAGAAAACCTACTGTGAGCAATGTGTCTATTAAACATACTTCAGAATCTTGCTCACACCTATGAAACATTGCAGCATTGTATAAACATAGGCTTAGAACTTGTCTAACAATCAGAAGTTCCATTCTGCTCTTAGAATTAGCTGTCATATGTACCTACTCATCCAGAGAAGCTGAAAATACAAACACTATACCAATTTTATTACTGAACTGAGCAAAGTGAGGAATATTCCATTCAATTTGTTGCCTTCAAATTGTGTGTAAACTATTTGGAAAGTATGCATTGAGCAACTCTGGAAAATTTGCTGTCTAATGATTTTGCGTAGAATTCTGGATGGGGCATAAGAATTTGGACTGAATTCGAATATTCTGTCTCCAAATGTAGATATTATAGATAGCAGTGCTCCTGGTAAAGTCTACAATGAATCATTGACTTTACTCACCACAACTTACTGTGGCTTGATCAAATGTAAATGGTTATACTTAGGTGGACTACTATGAATAATTTATGAAAATATTACCTCATTTATTTATTTTTTCATACAATTTCTTTTGATTATAATTTTCCCCTCCACCAACTACCAAATTATCCTACCTTCTTACTCTCCCAATTCATGTTCTCTCTCTCACTCAAAAAATAAAAATACCAAAAAACCAAAAAAACCAAAAAAACCCCAAAAAACAGAAAGCAAAACAAGCAAATAACAAGACAAAAAAAAAGTCAAACCAAAACAAAAAGTCCACAACACAGCGAAACAAAACAAAATACATTCAAACTGATAAAGCCTGTGTTGGCCAACTACCTCTGGGCATGGGGCCTGCCCTGGAGTGTGGTTAATATACTCACTGACACTCCATTGAAGAAGAATGATTTTGTCTTTGCCAGCAGTTATCATTTACAAATATTTTCTCAGAGATGGGACCCCATGTCAAGTTTCCTGTTTCAGTACTAGGATTCTTATCTAACGGCCTGTGCAAGTCTTGTGTGTTCTGTTACTGTCTCTGTGAGTTGATATGTGTATTGTCTGCTGTCTGGAAGACACTTTTGTTGGAGTTATCTATCATCTTTGTTTCTTAGTATAACTTTGCTCCTTCTTCTGCATAGATTCCTGAACCCTGAGGGCAGGCAGGGCTTTGATGGTGAAGACATTTCCTTTAGGACTGAGTACTCTCAAGTCTGACACGTTCCACACACTGTCCAGTTAGGTAGGGCTCTATGTTAACTGACGTGTTCCACACACTCTCCAGTGGTAGGGCTCTATGTTAATTCCCATCTACTACAAGAAGAAAATTCTTTGGTAAGGTCTGAATAATGCATTTTGATCTGTGGATTTAGCAATATTTTTGTTAACCACTTTAGCAGTGTTGTGTATGGATTCCATCTCATGGAGTAGGCCTTAAATACAATAAAAAGTAGTTTGTTACTTCCATAAAATTGATGCCATATTGCACCAATGCATTGTGTTTTTCAGATCACTGTTGTAAGTCTACAGGTTTATATCTGTCAGATATTACCTTTCTTCTTGGGTCATGTACAGCATACCTTCTAACACCACCTCACATGGGATGTAATAAAAATAATAATACTGAAAGTTGAATTAAAATCAAGCATTTGTGGCCTTGGAGGAATTTTTATTTTGCATTGAATTACTTACCATTTCCAATTCTTCTGTTTACTCATTCCTATTAAAATTAAGTGTTGACTTAGAATCATTGGCATTGCCAAGCAGCTAATTCCTTTTCTACTGTGTAATATTATGTGAAAAACAATTTTAAAATGATTTTTGTTGAAGTAATTTCTTAGCTGCCTGAGAAATTTAAAAAAATGTTAAATGTCATTTTCCTTCAGGATCCAGACTTTACTTCTTTGATAACCAACCAACTACAAGTTCAAAGAGAGATTGTAAATAAACACAATGAACTGAGGAGAGCAGTTAACCCTACTGGCAGCAACATACTAAAAATGGTAAGAGACTTGAAACAGTGTGAGTCAGTGTAGAGGGAGGAGCCAGTTATGAGGGAGGAAAAAGATGTGGAGGGAGGAGAAGTTGAATGGCTTCATATTGTGGTATAAAATATTCCTGTTCTGAGTTTTTGCTAATTTATTTACAATTTATTTGGGAAAGATTGTATTATTTTTGTTTTTAACATGGTTAAATTACTTGTCAGGTTTGGGGTCTAATAAATTATAATTAGAAGCCAAGTCTTTGGGCATCCAAAGTGCTTTAGGAAGCACTTCATCTATTGTCTTTCCTAAGCATGTGTCAAGCCAATATCTTGCAGTATCTTACTTCTTGAATAAGATTTTCTCATCCCCTTCTCTCTCTAGCTCTCTCTCTCTCTCTCTCTCTCTCTCTCTCTCTCTCTCTCTCTCTTTCTGTATCTATGTGTGTGTGTATATCAAGGAGAGAGAGAGCGGGGCGGGGACACATGTGCACATGTGTGTAAGAGACCAGGAGCATCAGATTCCCCATGGGACTTGGTTATAGACAGCTGTGAGTCAATTGACCAGGGTGCTGAGAACCAAATATTGGGTGTCTCCAAAAAAGCACTATGTTCTCTTAGTTATTAAGCTATCTCTTCATCAATCAGCTTACAATATTAAAATATTCTTAGCTTACAATCAGCTTACAATATTAAAATATTCTTAGAATCCTCTACACATGTCAGCATTTAGCATTATTCACATGCATCCTAGATATATGGCTTTATAGTTAGATATTTTGTCCTTATACACATCCCTATTACATTTCTCTTCATGTGGAAACTGGTACACACTGGAATTAAAACAAGCAAAAGAGGCTTGCTTTTAATTTTTTACCACTAAGTAATAAATTTATTTTTATTAATCTCAATATCAATGATAATTACAAAATCTTTTACAGAAGTTTTATAGGTTTTCTAACCAATCAAGTTATACGTTTTCATTATGCTTGGGATCATTATGGCTTTCTTTTTCTTTTGATATTTAGGAATGGAACATACAAGCAACAACAAACGCGCAAAAGTGGGCTAATAAGTGTAATTTGGAACACAGTAGTCAAGATGACCGGAAAACCAGTAGGTATTTACATATGGCTGCTGAATAAATGAATAAATTCAACCTTAACAGTCCTTTCTGGGGTATTGCTTTAAGACTATGCACATAAATGTTATTCATGCTATCTTTCAAAAGCCATTTATTATGTATATTCATATATAATTATAATAGCTGTATGGTTCATGATCATTTACATTTTATAAATGTTTTATGCATTTGTATCATTTGTTCCATGTAATGTATCATTTGTTCTCTCCACGCTTATAAGCAAAGCAGATCACGGGTCATCCTTTTCTAAAAAAAACTCTTAAATAAAAAAAAAATACACTTATGAAGAAAAACTACAGGCCAGAGGACACACTGAAATCATGTCATATTTCAAATTTTTTTTCAAGCTTTATCAAATCTAATCTTCTGTTCCCTCATTTTGATATTATATAGTTTTCAGCATATTGATATTTATTTTATGATATCAATTTAATTGTGTTCAGTATTTGCTTAGTTTTGCTGCAAAGTACTTCATGTTTTGAAATCACATTAAAAATTCCTGGCTGTATTTGGTTCTCCAAGGAGGATTAAATCTTCAAAACCATCTTCCATCTTCTGCCTACAGTTGTCTCTTTAAAATACTGTCTCAAATGCCTTTCTGCCTTCATCATATAAAAAAGCAACATGAACTTTTCCTTTGGGTTTTGTGTGTATGTGTGTGTGAAAATTAATGAATGAGATGAAAGGAGAAAATCTTCAAGTTCTGATCACTATCTTTACTAAGTCTACATCACAAAGATGAGAGAAAGCAAGGCATATACACATGAATTTAGTATCTAGATGACTGCAGTTTTGGCAATGCAAATAGAGCAGGCTTCAAAATGAACTGGGGTTTCACAATCTATTTAAATATTTGCATGTTTAGGCCTGTTGGTTGTGTCAGATGACTGTCTTTTCATCTGATTAACAAAATAATCAATCAATTAATTAATCTAAGGAGCAGGCACTCTGCTCCCACCTCAACCAACAGATACCCATCATTGGTCCTATGGCTGAAATACATGATTTTGCATTTGAACAGTCAATTTCCTTTGCCATTTTAGTTTTACTCATAAATACATTCCTTCCCAGATTTAAAATGTGGTGAGAATCTCTATATGGCAAGTGATCCTACCCTCTGGTCAACTGTAATTCAAAGCTGGTATGATGAAAATGAAGATTTTGTTTATGGTGTAGGAGCTAAACCCAATGCAGCTGTCGGCCATTACACTCAGGTGAGTAAAGCAGATGAAGATGCCATAGTTACGAACATTGTAACTATCAGGTGATATAATGACCAACTTATGACCCATTCCCTAGGGGACAGACTGAGTAGGTACTATACAGTTCTATTATTGGAGTGACACATTAAGATATATGACTTTATGCCTAGGATTTGAAGAATTACTGATAGGAAAGCATACAGTATATCTTGCTATTATGAACTCATATACTTAGTATTTTAAAATGTATTAAAAATGAAAATATACTACTGTGAATAAAAAAGTTAATTATTTTGTAAGGTATATGTTATAAACTGTAGCACTCACATATTTATGTGCTCTACATGTTAATAGTTATTTTGAGTTATTTACCAATTTTCTAATGAAAGTACATACATTTATCTCCCATGGACATGTAGCTTATTTGGTATTCATCATACAAAATTGGATGTGGAGTTGCTTACTGTCCCAATCAAGAAGACCTGAGATACTTCTATGTTTGTCATTACTGTCCTATGTAAGTATGTACTTCAGAATGAAATGTGTTTAATTTTACCTGCAATCTGATATGTGAAGTATCTTGTATAAACCAAACCAGACTAGCAAATGTAGCTTCACCAAGGGAAGGACAAATGCCAGGGTTCTTACTTTTAAGATCAAGACAACTTTAACTTGTTAAAGGAGAAATTCCACAGTTCAGAATGTAAAGACCTAAGATCTCCTTCAACATTTAGGAAATGATGTCCTTGCTCTCCATTACCCTTTCCTATGCTCAGGTTCATTCAAGGACCTTTTATGCTGTGGATTTCTCTAAGATTTCATGTTATTTATTTTGCTACTTTCACACTCCAGGATTGCACAAATTTGATGGTGGACCAAGTGGTTTAAGCTGTTAGCTTGCGTATGGGAATGACAAATCTTGATTTCAACTTTTTTTTTCCTATTCAAATATTTATTTTTCTTTGTTTCAAGACAGTTTTTTTTTATTTTCAAAAATTATTTTATTTATTCACATCCAATATGTTGCTCCCCTCCCAGAGTTCTTCACCCATCTTTCTCCCCTTCACCTCTGAGAGGATGCTCACCCCCTGCCCTCCTCATGTCTCTCTTCTCTGAGGCATTAAGACTCTACAGGATTAGGGGCATCCTTTCTCACTGTGGCCAGACAAGGCAGTCCTCTGCTACACATGTTCCAGTGGTCTCTGAGCTGCCTGTATACACTCTCTTGTTGGAGGCATAGTCTCTGGGAACTCCCAGGGGTCTGGGTTAGTTGACACTGTTGGTCTTCCTATGGGATTGCAATACCCTTCGGCTTCTTCCATCCTCCTAACCCTTCCTTAGGGGTTCCTGACCTTAGTCCAATGAAGTATCTGAATCTGTCTCAGTCAGCTGGTGGGAGAGCCTCTCAGAGGACAGCTATGCAAGACTCCTGTCTGCAAGCACAACATAGCATCAGTGATAGTGTCAGGGTTTGGTGCCCATCCATGGGATAGGTCCCAAGTTTGGACTGCCTTTCCATCCATCTCTCCTCCATTTTTGTCCCTGCATTTCTTTTAGACAGGAACAATTCTGGGTCAAAAATTTTGAAGGTGGGTCAGTGACCCCATCCCTCCACTGGGGGTCCTGTCTATCTACTGGAGGTGGTTTCTTCAGATTCCATCTTACTACTGTTTGGCATTTCAGATAAGGTCACCCCCATTGAGTCCTGGGTGGTTCTCACATCCTAGGTTTCTGTGACTTTCTAGAAACTGTCCCCACCCCACCCCCAGAAATTGCATATTTTCATTCATTCTCCTGGCACACTGGGATTTTTTCCTGTCTCCCCCATACCTGATCTTGCCACGCTTATTCCTCTCCAACTCCCCTCTACTATCCAGATCCCTCCTTCCCTTCTGCTTCCTGTGATTATTTTGTTCCCTCTTCTAAGTGGAATTGAAGCATGCTCACTTGGGCTTTCCTTTTTAAATTTTTTATGGTCTGTGAGTTGTATCATGAGTATTCTATGCTTTTTAGCTAATATCACTTATCAGTGAGTACATTTCATGCTTTTGGGTCTTGGTTACCTCACACATGGTGATATTTTCTTGTTACCATCTCTTCATCTGAAAAATTCATGATGTCCTCATTTTAATAGTTAAATAGTTTTCCATTGTGTAAATAAACCACATTTTCTGTATTCATTCTTCAGTTGAGGAACACCTTGATTGCTTCTAGTTTCTGGCTATTATGAACATAGTGGAACATGTGATATGGAGGAACATCTTTTGAGTATATGCTTAAGAGCAATATAGATGGGTCTTTAAGGAGAACTATTTCTAGATTTCTCAGGAAGCATCAGATTGATTTCCAGAGCTGTTGTACCAGTTTGCAATCCTCCACATCCTTGCTAGCATGGGCTGTCACTTGAGTTTTTGATCTTAGCCATTCTAATTGATGTACAATGGAATCTTGGAGTTGTTTTGATTTGTAATTCCCTGATGACTAAAGACTTTGAACATTTATTTATTTCTCAACCATTCAAGAGATTCTTTGTTGAGAATTTTGTTTAGCCCTGTACCTCATTTTTGATTTTTTATTGAATATTTTATTTATTTACATTTCAAATGTTACCCCTTTCTGGGTTCCCCCTCTGGAAACCCACTATCCCCTCCCCCTCTACCTGCTTTTATGAGGGTGCTCCCTCAACCACCACTTACCCATTTCTGCCACCCTGCCCTGGCATTCCCCTATACTGCGGCATTGAGCCTTCACAGGACCAAGGGCCTCTCCTCTCACTGATGTCCAACAAAACCATCCTCTGTACCCCATTTCTAAATTGGGTTATTGGTTTTTTTTGTAGTCTTACTTCTTGAGTTCTTTATATATATTGAATAAATATTAGCCCTCTATCAGGTATAGGGGGAGTGAAGATCTTTTACTAATTTGTAGGTTGCTGTTTTGTCCCATTGACAGTGTCTTTTGCTGTACGGAAGATTTTCAGTTTCATAAGGTCCCATTTATTAGTTATTGATCTTAGAGCCTGAGGCATTGGTGTTCTGTTTAAGAAATTTTCTCCTGTGCCAATGTGTATGAAGCTATTTCTCACTCTCTATGTTATTAGATACAGTGAATCTGGTTTTTGTTGAAGTTCTTGATCCACTTGGACTTGAGGTTTGTGCAAGGTGATAAATATGGATCTATTTGCATTCTTCTACATGTAGACATCCAGTTAGACCAACACCATTTGGTGAAGATGTTTTCCTTTTTTTGCTGTATGATTATTTACTTTGTAGTCAAAGATCAAGTGTCCATAGGTATGTGGGTTTATTTCTGGGTCTTTAATTCTGTTCTATTGATTGATCTGTCTGTCTCCCTATCAATATCATGTTTTTTTTTCTTTAATCATTATTGCTCTGTAGTACAGCTTGAGGTCAGGGTTGGTGATCCCCCAGAAGTTCTTTTAATGGTGAGAAATGTTTTGGCTATCCTGGGTTTTTTGTTTTTCCATATGAAGTTGAGAATTGCTCTTTCCATGTCTGTGAAGAATTGTGTTGGAATTTTGATGGGGATCGCATTGAATCTGTAGATTGCTTTGGTAAGATTGATATTTCTACTATATTGATGTCTTAGTCAGGGTTTCTATTCCTGCACAAACATCATGACCAAGAAGCAAGTTGGGGAGGAAAGGGTTTCTTCAGCTTACTTCCACATGGCTGTTGATCACCAGAGGAAGTCAGGACTGGAACTCAAGCAGGTCAGAAAGCAGGAGCTGATGCAGAGGCCATGGAGGGATGTTCCTTACTGGCTTGCTTGCTCCTGGCTTGCTCAGCCTGCTCTCTTATAGAACCCAAGACTTCCAGCCCAGGGATGGCACTACTCCTTTGATCACTAATTGAGAAAATGCCCCACAGCTGGATCTCATGGAGGCATTTCCCCAACTGAAGCTCACTTCTCTGTGATAACTCCAGCCTGTGTCAAGTTGACACACAAAACTAGCCAGTACAATTGACCCCTTGTCAACTTGACACACAAACACATCACTATTAAGCCTCAACCCTTATGTTCTTATTCATCCCCAAGATCTAAAGTCCCACAGTCTTTACATATTAAAAGTTCAATCAATTTAAAATGTCTAATATCTTTTAAAATTCAAAGTCTCTTAACTGTGGGCTCCACTAAAATACATTCTTTCTTCAAGAGGGAAAAATATCAGGGCACAGTCACAATCAAAAGCAAAACCAATGTCTGGGATCCAACTGACGATCTTCTGGGCTCCTCCAAGGGCTTTGGTCACTTTTCCAGCTCTGCCCTTTGTAGCACACATCTTGTCTTCTGGGCTCCAGATGCCTGTACTCCATTGCTGCTGCTGTCCTTGGTGGTCATTCATGGTACTGGCATTCCCAAAACACTGCTGTAATTAGGCTTTACCAGTAGCCTCTCATAGACTGTCTTCACGGTGCCAAGCCTCAACTCCTTTGCATGACACCTTCAGTCCTGGGCCATGAATTGCAAACTGAGGCTGCACCTTCACCAATGGCCTTCCATGGCCTCTCACTGTGCTGAGCCTCAGCTGCTCTCCATGACCCCTTCATGCTGTCAAAACCAGTACCACCTGGGTGACTCTTACACATTACCAAGTCCTGCTGCAGCACAAGGTACAACCTTGGCTACCTCTGGAACACAGCCTCTTAGTGCTCTCAGAAAACACTCCCCAGAAGATGTCACCTCAATGATGCTGGTCTCTTCTTAATCACCGCTAATTTCTTAGCTCCAGCTAACCAGCATTAATAGTCCCAGCAATGCAAAGTTTTCATTTTAGTAGTTCTGGTATTTTGTTAATCACAGCTGATAATTCAGCCCCAGCTA
>JADRCD010189792.1:0-11683 GCA_019843815.1 Montemys delectorum
AAAAGAGAGAGAGAGAGAGAGAGAGAGAGAGAGAGAGAGAGAGAGAGAGAGAGAGAATAAATTAATTGTGGTGCATGTACGCAATGGGGTATTACTTAGCAGTTACAAAGAAAAAAATATCAGTATTAAATTTGCAGCCAAATTGATACAACTAGAAAAAAATTATCTAGGAGTGAAGTAACTCAGACCCAGAGAGATTAATATGGTATATATTCACTTACAAGTGGATATTAGCTATGAAGGAAATAGTACTCAAACTATAATACACAGACCCATAGAGGTTAGGTAAAGAGGAGGGTTCTGGGATGGAAGCATGCATCTCCTTGGAATGAGAAACAGAATATATTCTGGGAGAATGAGAATGGGTGGTAATGGGAGCCTGAGAGTAATCAGGATGAGGGGGAGAGCATGATGTGAGACAGCTGGAATTTGGGGTCCTTAAGAGCCAGTGTTGAAACCTTCTGCAATGAAAGTTTTCTGCAACCTCTGAAGGTGAATCTAGTGAGCATTTCTAGCAATGAAGGATATAAAGTGATTTTTCTAATATGCATCCTTCTAAATGAAAATATTAAATGAAATAAAAGTCAAAACCCAGAAATGAAGAACAAAGACAACAGGAATTCTCAGGAATTGAGGCTATTTGTAATAAGATATTGAAAAATGCACTATAATGCTCACAACTGCTTCATCAGAATTTATATTAGCAGATCTAGATTCTAGGTTGTAATGCATTTCCTTAGAGCCAGTCCCAAAACCCCAGAACTGAGCAAAGAAAGAATGTTCCAAATGTGGGGAACTGGCAGTTTGGGCAAGTAAACAAAGAGAATATGGAAAATTACCTTGGGGCTGAGAAGCTTTACTGAAACATAAATCCATGAGATTATAAAGGTCAAAGACAAGATGTCTCCTGAAGTCTATTATACAATGTTAAGCCTAGAGTATATTTATGAATTATCAATAATGCTGTAAGAGAAGGAACAATAATGAAGAGCAATATCAAATCTCAAGTGAGTTTTTAATTCTTTTCTCAAAAAAAAAAGAAAGAAATATCTGTAGCCTTCCTCTATACAAATGACAAATGGTTGAAAACAAAATCAGAAAAACAACACCCTTCAAAACAGCCACACACATACAGTATAAAATATCTTGGAGTAATTCTAACAAGCAAGTAAAGAATTATTTTATAAAGTAAATTGAAAAAGATATCAGAAGATGGAAAGGTCACCCATGCTCATAGATATGTAGGATGAATATAGTGAAAATGCCCATTATACCAAAGGCAATCTACAGAGTCAATGCAATCTCAATCAAATTCTAGCACAATTCTTTTTTTAATAATTTATTTATTTTTATTCACTTAACATCCCAATTGTAGCCTTTCTTTCCAGTCATGCCCTTACAAATCTCTCCCCTTTTCACAGAGAAGAGGAAGCCCCGCTTGGGTACCATCCCTTCCTGGGTCAAATATTCCCAGTAGGACTAGGCACATCCTCTTTCATAAGACGCAACCAAGCAGTCCAAATATGGGAAGAGGATCCAATGGCAGGCAACAGATTCCAAGACAGCCCAACAATTCTTTAAAAATCTCAGAAGGGCAATATTTAAAATCTATGGGATAAAAATGCAAACAAACAAGGACAGCCAAAAATAATTCTGTACTTTAAAAGAACTTCTGGAGGAATCACCATCCCTGATTTCAAGCTGTACTACAAAGATATAGCAATTAAAATCACATGGTATTGGCATAAAAAAAAGCACATTCATCAATGGAATCAAATTGAAAAATCACACATAAATCCACACACATATGGACATCTGATATTTTTTTTTTGTAACAAAGACAGAAATGCACAATGGATAAAAGAAAGCATCTTCCACAAATGGTGCTGGATTAACCAGATGTCTGCATGTAGAAGAATGCAAATAGATCCATACCTATCACCTTGAACAAAACTCAAGTCCAAGTGGATCTGAGAGATCAACATAAAATAAGATGCACTGAACCGTATAAAAAAGAAAGTTGTGAATATCCTTGAACATGTTGGCACAGGAGGCAACTTCTAGTACAGAACACTGATAGCAAAGGACCTAGATCAACAATTAATATACAGTACTTCATACAACTAAAAATTTCTCTAAAGCAAAGGATACCATCAATAGAACAAAACAATAGCCTACAGAATGGGAAAATATTTTTCACAAACTTCACTTTCACTGCGGGCTAATATTGAAAATATATAAAGAACTCAGGAAACTAGGCATCAATAAACCAAAAAATTCAATTTTAAAAAGATACAGATCTAAACAGAGATTTTCACTAGAGGAATTTCAATAGCTGCTACACAAAGAAACGTTCAATATTCTTTGTCATCTGGTAAATGTAAATCAAAACTATTTTGAGATTCTATCTTACACCTGTCTGAAGGACTAAGATCAAAAATACAAATGACAGCTCATGTGGGTGAGGATGTGGAACAAAGACAACATTCCTCCATTGCTGGTGAGAATGCAATCTTACATAGCCACTATGAAAATCAACTTTCCATCAAGTCCCAGTACATACCTAAAGGATACACCATCATACTGAAAGGACATCTGCTCCACTCTGCTCATTGCCACATTATTCATAATACCCAGAAGCTGAAAACAACTTAGATGTCTCTCAGCCAAAGAATAGATAAAGAAAATTTGGTTCCTTTGCACAGAGTAATTTTACTCAGCTGTTAAAAATAAAATTTACATCATGAAATCTCCAGGCAAATGGATGGACCCCCGCCCAAAAAATTTTTCTAGGTGAGGTAACCCAGACCCAGAAAGGCAAACACATGGTGTGTACTCATGTATAAATGTGTATTGGCAGATAGGAAAAGATAATCATTCTGCAGCAGACCCAAATAGGTTAAGAAACAAGGACAGCTCAGAGGATACTCATGGATCTCACTTAGAAGAGGAAATTGAATAGATTTTGCACATAAACTGACAGATGGTGGGAATGGAAACAAAGGGGGATAAGGAGGTGGGGTTTGGAAGGAGAGAGGAATAGGAAAGGACAATTGGAATTGGTTGCATTTAGGGAGCATTTTGAAAACCTAGTGAAGTAGAAACTCCCTGGAATCTACAAAAGTAACTCTAACAGAGTCTTGGTAATGGAGGACGTAAAGTATGAACCAGCCATCCTGTGTAACTAGACAAGATTTTCATTGGTTGGATTAGAATATCAACCTAGGCATACAACTTTTGAATTCCAATTTGTCCTGCCTGTAAGATGTGCTAGGGTAATGATAGTGTAGAACCTATAGGAGTAGCTCAAATTTAGGCCCATGCCATGAGAGAGTTGGTGCCTGGCCCAGAATGAGTGGCCAGAAACCAGGGGTTGTTTATTCCAGAGACTAGGATAGAAAAAAAAATTACTAACAATACATAGATAAATAAGTAGGTTTTTAAAAAGTCAATGAAATTATTTGTAATGATATTCTGCTATACTCATAGATCAGTGCACTGCCCAATTTTCACTAAAGAAATTTCATCCAGCAACTTCTGGAAGTATATGCAGAGACCCACACCCACACATAGGCAGACCTTGAGGAACCCCTCACAAAGGAAGTAGGAAGGATTGGAGGAACCAGAGAGGTCAACAACATCTTGAGAACAAACTACACAATCAACTAACCAGGACTCACAGGGATCCCTAGAGACTAAAGATGGTAGGGGTCTGAGCTAGGTGCTCTGCATGTAAGTTATGACTGTGAGATTGCTGTTCTTGTGAAACTCCTAATAGTATATATGGAGGCGTCTCTGACTCTTTCTTCTGCTCTTGGGACTTGTTTCCTTCTACTGGATTGTCTCATCCAGCCTTGATTTTATATAAAGCTTTGTCTTATTTATTGTTTTACTGCAGGGAACAGACACTATGACCAAGGCAACTCTTTTTTATTATTATTATTAGATGTTTTCTTTATTTACAATACCCCCTTTCACAGGTTCCCCTCCCCCCAAAAGAATAAAATAAAAACAAAAACTAAAACTAAAACAACCCCCTGTTCTCTCCCCTTCCCCATGCTCACCATTCCACCCCCTCTGCTTACTGGCCCTAGCATTCCCCTTCACAGGGCCAAGGTCCTCTCCTCCCATTGATGACCGACTTGGCCATCCTCTGCGATACGCATGCTGCTGGAGCCATGAGTCCCCCCATTTGTACTCTTTGGTTGGTGGTATAGTCCCTGGGAGCTCTGAGGGTACTAGTTAGTTCATATTGTTGTTCGTGCTAAAGGGCTTCAAACCCTTCAGCTTCTTGGGTCCTCCAAGGCAACTCTTAAAAGCACAATATTTAATTATGGCTAGCTTAAAGGCTTAGAGGTTCAGTCCATTATCATCAAGGCTGGATTATGGTAGCATCCAGGCAGGCATGGTACAGGAAGAACTGAGGGTTTGACATCTATATCTGAAGGCTGCTAGGAGAAGACTGGCTACTAGGCAGCTAGGAGAAAGGTCTTAAAGCCCATGCCCACAGTGACACACTTCCTCTAACAAGGCCACACCTACTTCAACAAGGCCATACCTCCTAATAGTGCCACACCTAACAGTGCTACTCCAAGCATATTCAATCCACCTCCTCTACCAAATAAATGCATCCCCTTTCAGTATTAAATTAGAAAGTCAACAGGTTTCTAAGGTATAATATCAAACAACATATAATAAGACAAAAACGTTTCTATGGTATAATATCCAATGAAATATAATAAGATAAAAAAACTAACATATCAGAACACATGAGACAGAGATCCAATCATTCCCACATTCAAGAATTCCATAAAAACTTAAAACTGGAAGCCCTAATATATAAGAAAAATATTGGATTAAAAAGAAAAGAAAATGTGTAAATAAAATAAAGTAAAAATAATAAAATAAATTTGAAATGTATTAAAGAAAAAAAGAAAAGAAAAGCTCAGACATGACTTCGTAAGACAAAAAAAAAAAATAAAAAAAAAAATAAATAAAAAAGAACCCTCCAAGATGCTGCAGAGTTTGCTTTCTGTTGCCCATCTACTGCTGGGCGTGTACAGGGAGTACAAAGCAATTTGCTTTCTCAGTGACAGTCCCTTGGAAGAAACTAAAGTTTCATATGCAAATGCTTATGAATTGGGTGTGGTTGGGGAACATGTGTTCACTTCTTCTTTCAGCTTAGCACCCCATGTGGTGCAGTCGGGTGCAGGCCCTGTGCGTGCTACCTCTGTCTCTGCAGGTTCACACGTAACTCAGTCTTTTTGATTTACTGGAGCTTGTTTCCTTAGTATCCTCCATCTGGCTCCTTTTTGTTGTTATTGGGGTTTGTTTGTTTGTTTTGTTTGTTTGTTTTATTTGTTTTTGTTTTCATAAATATTTCTAAGTGTTCATATTACATCCCTATGGTAGCTACCTGTCGCCTCCCAGTCCTCCATCATACAGCCTCTTCTACTACTGTTCCTCTTCACCTCTTAGAAGGGGAGTTCCTCCGTGCGTACTGACTCAGTATGGAGATAGAGACTCCACAGGGAGATGAACAGAGTCAACTAACCTGGAACCTTGGGGACCTCCAAAGACTGAACCACCTAACAAAGAGGACGCAAGCGCTGGACATAAATTCCCAGCACATATGTAGCAGATGTAAAGCATGGTCTTTATAAGGTCCCTCAATAACTGGCGCAGGCCCTTACCCGGACTCTGTTTCCTGCCCATGTACCTGTTCCTCTAACTGGGTTATATTGATAGCCTCCTTAGGAAAGGATGTACCTAGTCCTGCAGTGACTTGAGGTACCAGAATTCATTTTACAATAAAAACAATTTGAGGTATCTCTGAAATTCTTGCCCAAACAATTGTAAGCACAAGGGTTTCCCACAAAATAACAGATGTTGCTTGGACATGCTCAATGATCTGTACAAGGACTGTGAAGGTCTAAAAGACCCTTGCTTCTCCTGTACATGCCAAGGAATTGTGACTTGTATGAATAACCAAGTTGAAAGGGGGTTCTTATGCCCTTGTCCTCCGGAGTACAGAGGGTTGACCTATAAAATCGCCACTGATTCCTGTGGAGGAAGTGCCTGCCAATATGGAGGTACCTGCTGTGAAGGCAGTGGGTACCCTGTCTATACCTGCCCTACTAGTAATCCTGAAAAGTTTTGTGAGGAATATCACAGTGAGTGTGCTTCCAGCCCTGGCCACAACTGAGCTGTATGCCAGGATGTAATTAGTGGCTACTCCTGCTTCTGTGGGACTGGATACCAAGGCAGGCTTTGTGACTTGAAAGTAGATGAATATGTTTCTGATTCCTGCATGAATGAGGCAGTATGCCTCAATGAGATAGGAAGATATTATATGTCTGTCCTCAAGAGTATTCTGGTGGTAACTGTAGGATAGATTTTTCAAAACCTACTTTAATAATGGTTCTCAAACACTTTGACTCCCCCCTTATAGTCCATTGTCCAAAGTTAGGGGAGAAGAGATGGCTAGTGAGACAATGAGTGAGTATGTAGACCTGTTTAGAAGTAGTTTTCTGTTGTCAGGATACTAATAGTCCACTTCAAAAGAATCCTCAAGCTTGAATCAGCAGGGCTGACACAATCCAGCAGAGACAGCCAGCCTTTTGCTTAATGAGCATGAGTTAGTGGGAGTGACCAAAACCAGCAGGAATGCCAGAAGAAGTTCTCTGTTGTGCCTCTCTCAGTGAAGACATGGGACCAACAAAGTGTTGCACAGTTAGCTATGCAACTGCCCCATCACTGTCTGTTGGGTCCTACTTATAATCTCCCCAAACATTATATGTCCTCTCTTGGGTCTGCTTCAGCAAAACATCATGAGTCCACTTCTGGAAATCATGACACAACATAACCAGAAATTTCCACTTCAGTGAACTGTGAGTTGGAAATTGATGAATCCTGGCCATGTCTACGTAGTGCCGTGTGTCAGGAAGTTCTTGGTGCTTCTGTGACTACGCACCCTCTGTCTCTTATACCCTTTCTGCTTCCTATTCTATAGGGTTCCCTTAGCATAGAGGGGAGGGATTTTATTGAGAAATCTCCTTCAGGTCTCTTACCCTTTGAATAATTTCTGGTTGTGGGTCTCTGTGCTTGTTCCCATCTGCTGTCGTAGGAAGCTTCTTTGATGATGGTTAAGAAAGGAACTTATCTATGAGTATAAGAGGTCATTAGTCATCATTTGATTGCCACATAGGACTGTAGTACTTGTTTCTATTTTCTTAGTCCCTGGTCTATCTAGTCTCAAGTTCTTGGTCACCCAAGCAATGACAGTTTCTATCTCTTGGAGTGAGCCTTCAGTCATATTTGATATTTGTGCCTTTGATGCTATAGCATATTTCACAGGCATTGACACCACTGTTGATGGAAAGATTGTGTGTGACCAGACTGGTGTTACATTTTTCCTATGGTAGAATGTGGAGCACATCCCTGTACCAAGGACCTCAGCAGATTGGTATGAAGGATTTATGTGGATGCCTGCTCTATGTCTCTGAGTTGTACAGGTATTGCTGTCAGCAGTGACCCCCTGTCTTCAGTTTGTAGACAGCAACCTATAGTGTTAGAAACACAGTTTTCTTTTTTATTCCAATTGTCTTTTGTATATTGGAGGACTTCAGATTTTTTTGTTTGTTTTTTTAGGACTACTGATTTTTATAAATTAATTTCCTATACAATTATATTGCTAAAAGTTTGTGTCAGCTGTAGAAATTTTCTGTGAAATCTTAAGGGTCACTTATGTAGTCTGTCAAATAATATGTAAACAAGGTACTTTAACGTCTTCCTTTCCAATTCGTTTCCCCTTGATATCCCTCAGTTACTATATTATTCTAGCTAAGACTGAAAATACTGTATTGAATAGGTATGGAAAGAATTGAGAAATTTGTATTGTTCCCAATTTTAGTGAGTTACTTTGAATGTCTCTCCTTTTAAGTTGTTATTGGCTATGTGCTTGCTGCAAACTAGCTATATTATATTGAAATATTGTCATGAAGCATGTTGGATTTTGTCATCAGATTTTCTGCAAGAAATAAGATGATCATCTAGTTTCTGTCTTTCAGAATGTTTATGTGGTGAGTTCCATTTACCTATTTATATATATTAAGCTATCCCTATCTCTTTGGGATCAGGCCTACTTGATCATGTCGGTGGGTAAACTTTCAGGGTAGTTTTGGATTCAATTTGAAGATTTTCATTTATAACTTTTACTTTTATCCTCATAAGTGAAAATTGTTTGTAAAATTCTTTTTCTCTGTTGTGTCCTTATATATGTGGTTTGAATATCAAGGTAACTATGGCTTAGTAGAAAAGAATGGGTAGTTTTCTTTCTGTTTCCATTTTGTGCAACTATTGTGGGGAAGTATTGGTATTAACTCTTCTTTGATAGTTTAGTATTATTCTGTGCTAAACCATCTGGCCCTGTGTTTATTTTTTGTTTTTGTTTTCTTTGTTTATTTGTTTGGTGGTATTTGGGAGACTTTTAATGTCTGCTTCTATTTCAGTAGGTGTTATATGTCTGTTTAAATAGGTTATCTGGTCTTCATTTAACTTTAGTAAAGGGTATTAAGGAAATTATCCATTTCATTTATATTTTTAAATTTCATAGAGTCCTGGTTCTTAAAGTATATCATTATAATTCTCTTGATTTTCTTAGATGTTATCTCCCCCTTTATCATTGAATTTTGCCAATTTTAATATTCCTACTCTGAGTTTTGGTGAACTTTAGTAAGAATTTATCAATCTTATTGATTTCCTCAAAGAACAAACTCTTTGTTTCATTGAAGGTGTATTTTTGTTTATATGTTTCTATTGATTACACAACTGAGTTTATTTGTTGTTAATTACTCAGTTTAGGCATGATTTCTTCAATATTTTTCTACAGCTTTCAGGAGTGTTTTTAAGTTACTTGTATGAGAGAGTTGTATGAACTCTCTCAGATTTGTTAATTATAGTTTCTTAATGCTTAGTACTTGCCTTTTACAATCTCCTTCATTATGCCTATAAGTTTGGGTATGTATATATTTGTTTTCATTCAATTTCAGAAAATCTTTATTTCTTTCTTAATTTTTGTGTAGTCCCATGTTTCCTGCAGTAGTGACTTGTTCAGTTTCCAAGAAATTGCAAGCTTTCTGTTATTTCTATTATACTTGGTATTCACTTATAATCTGTGTTGGTGAAATAGGATATATGATTTCAGTTTCCTTTTATATGTAGGGACTTCCTTTTCATCTGAATATGTGTGCATTTCAGAGAATGTTCCATGAGATACAGATAAAAAGGTAACATGTTTTATACATTTGAATTAGGTCCATGTTGTTTATAGCGTTAGTTAGCTGCAACATTTCTCTGGATTTGTCTCCATGGCCTGTCTCTTGGCAAGAGTCTGGTATTGAAGTCTCCCTAATATTGTGTCAGATTGAATATGTCATGTCAGCTGTTGCACTGCTTCTTTTATGAGTTCTCTTTCATGAGGGCTCATGAAGAGCGGCTCAGGCTCAGCACTGTGAGAGGCCATGGAAGGACATTGAAGAAGGTTTAGGCTCAGTTACAATTGATGGCCCAGAACTGAAGGGGTTTTGCAAAGGAATTGAGGCTTGGCACCATGAAGAGAGCCTATGAGAGGCTATTGGTGAAGCCTAGTTCCAGTGGAAAACAGCAGTGTTTTGGAGATGCCAGTCCCATGAGATGACCACCAAGAACAGTAGCAACAGTGGAGTATAGGCAGCTGGAGTCTAGAAAACAAGGTGTGTGTTACAAAGGACAGAGCTGGAGAAGTGATCCAAGCACTTGGAATAGCCCAGAAGATCTTGAGTGGATCCCTGACATTGGAGGGTTAGAATTTGATTTTGATTTTGATTGTGACTACATCCTGACTTTTTCCCCTCTTGATGGAAGAAAGCATTTTAGTGGAGCCCACAGTTAAGACTTCCAATTGTAAAATGACTTTGAATTTTATAGTAGATTGGATAATTTAAAGGGATTGAAATCTTAATATGTAAGAATTTGTAAAGACTGTGGGACTTTTAAAGTTATTTAGTTCTTTAGACTAAGGAAGGATTGAAGCTTAATAGTGATGTGTTTATGTGTCAAATTGACAAGGAGTAAATTGTACAGGCTAGTTTTGTGTGTCAACTTGACACAAGCTGGAGTTATCACAGAGAAAGGACGCTCCCTTGAGGAAATGCCTCCATGAGATTCAGTTGTAAGGCATTTTCTCAATTAGTGATAAAGGGTGAGAGGGTTCTATAAGAAAGTAATCTCAGGAAGCTAGGGGAAGAAACAGCCAGTAAGTAACATATTTCCATGGGCTGTGCATCAGCTCCTGCTTCTTGACCTGCTTCAGTTCCAGACTTGACTTCCTTTGGTAGAAGTCAATGTGGAAATAAATGTAAGCTGAATAAATCCTTTCCTCCCCAACTTCCTTCTTGGTCATGATGTTGTATGCAGAAATGGAAATCCTGACTAAGACATTTTTGTTTGCTGTACAGTGACTAAGTATTGTAATATCTTCTTAGTGGATTTTTCTGTTATGAGCATTTAGTGTCCCCTCTTTTGATTCTGATTAGTTTTGAAATGAACTCTATTTTGTCACATATTGAAATAGCTACATCACCTGTCTTCTTAGGCCTATCTGCTTAGAATATTACTCCATGTATTTTATCCAGAAATGATGTCTACAATTGATGTTAAGGTATATTCCTTGAATACAGCAGAATGATGCCTACTATTTTTGCATCTATTTTGTTATACTATCATTTTATTGGGGAATTTAAGACCTTTGAAGGTGTGAGAGCCATATCATTGCTGGTTCATTTCAATGATTTTTTTGTTGCTGTTGTTATCTGGTTGTGTTGATGATGATGGTGGTAGTGGTAGTGGTGATGGTAGTTGTGGTGATGGTGTGTGTGTGTAGGAAGCCGCAGTGAGCGGTGATAGCCAGCAGATGGCGCTGATATCTGGTGCTCTCCCAAGTTTACAGATAAATTGCGCATGTGCCTAGGGCCAGAGAACGCCAAGTCGCGAGCTATCCCGGGCGTATTACACGCCTGAGCAAACAGCCAATCAGAGATGAGCATGCCGCTCCAGGGTATATATAAGTAGTGCCTTTTCGGGTGTCGGGTGTCGCCCTCTGGAAGATGTAATAAACAATTGCTGCAGAAGGATCCTGTGTCTGTCCGTGATTTCCTGCCGGCAGGAAACCTGCATGGGCAACATGTGTGTGTGTTTTGTTTGTGTGTGTTTTGTGTGTGTGTGTGTGTGTGTGTGTGTGTTTGTGATTTTATGGCATGGAATTATTTATTCATTGGGTTTTCTTTTTTTCTTTCTTTTTTTGGTATTTTCAAGACAGTGTTTCTCTGTATAGCTCTGGCTGTCCTGGAACTCACTCTGTAGACCAGGCTGGCCTCAAACTCAGAAATCCACCTGCCTCTGCCTCCCAAGTGCTGGGATTAAAGACGTGCGCCACCACTGCTCAGCTCATTGGATTTTCTTGGGTTTGGTTAACCTCTTATGCTTCCTCTTGTCTTCTGTAGAATTGGATTTATAGAGAGATACTTCTTAATTTTTTTTTCATGGAATGTCTTATTTTTTCCATCTATGGTGATCCAAGGTTTTGATAGGTAAAGTAGTCTGGAATGGCATCTGAGGTCTTAAAGTTTACAGAACATCTGCCTAT